>JBBPJJ010000004.1:0-59142 GCA_038088635.1 Veloboletus limbatus
CATGACTTATTTGAATAAATATTCCATGTCACTTTTGAAGTAAGCATGAATATGGATACAGAGAAACGCACGAATGTTTAATTACAAGGTTAACACGGAACCACGTCATACAAATCATGCGGCACCTTGTATGTGAGATGGTGCGGTTGCAGATTGCAAAAAGCGCGGCGCAATTGGACAAAGCGCGGCACAATTGGACAGATAAACTGCGATCGGACAGGAAAATAAGCGGTGGGAATAAATGTGCAGATGTTCCGCCATACAGAGTAGCCTAGCGCCGCACATGAGTACTAGGCTCGAAACACTGAAATTCCGATGCTGATCACTAAGAGTCAGTACTTAGTCTGTGCCACCAGCCTGAGCCGGAGCTGTTGCAACGGCATGAGCCCGGTGGCGGTGCTGAGTCTTCGACCGCGATTTTACTGACGAATATCAGTTGTACGCGCGAAAGAGCCGCTCATTGGTACTGCTGCCAATCGTCAACACGTTCGTTAGCTCCATGGCGGCCGTCAAGGCGTTACTCAAACCTTTGCGAACAAGTATATTTAGACCAAAGCGCAACGTTGTGTCACTAATTCTGATCGATCTGATCCATGGTGCTGACACCACTTGCGCACAACGAATGTTTTGTGTTTTATACAAGCCATGAAGCCGAAATTCATACTCGAAACCATAATTCCAGGTTTAAGTGTGCGCACTGCATCAGACACGTTTCTCAGTACCTCGATGACTCGGAAGAGGCGCCGAGATGGCACAACCCCTCCGTCACTACATTAATATCCAACCCAGCCCCAGAACAAGGGAAACCAAAGACGAAAATAATTGCCTGATATCAATCGCTAGAAATTCAAGGGTCTTTGACGACGTGACCGAAACCAACGGTTATGATGATCCGATTAATGAGCTTATTCGGGCTGGCACTTGCATCTCTGCAAAACCTTTTATTTTAGTAACCACTTGGAAAGGACTAGATCACTTGTCACTATGTATCCCACTGTGGTAAACGTAGTGAAAACTTACTCGCAATTCCTATATGTAGTTGTATTAAGGTTACAGTGTAGCGTATTTAAACCAACTGCTTTACCTTGGCATACACCCATCCTCCCTCGTGATATGATAGAAGTACAAAGAAAATATCAGTGAAAGATGAGCTGGCAGCGGTTCGTATCCGACGGTCAAGACTGGTCAGGACCACTACCCAATCCTCTGATGTAAGGGCAATATACAGGATTGGATATCCGATGGAGAGTCTCGAAGGCACAAAATTTAAAGCCAAGGCACTACAAACCCAGGGTGCGCAAGCCGCCAGTTGAGCAGCCAACTGAGGGCGTCGGCATCAACAACCGCCGTGCGAAAAAGGAAGTAGGAGCCTGCGGCTTCAGGAAACGTTGATGGATTGAACAGGTCAGCATCAGAAAGCGGGCTCACTGTAGTCTGTATTGATACGAGGAGAACGGACGCAATGTGCCATTATAACTATGAATCGACCATCCTGTGCTCACGTGCTAAATCACGGGATCGCTTGACCAAGGATCTGTCACGAGCCGTATTGGACAGGAATGTTTTACACCTAGCAGTGGGGACTTGAGTGGTTGTCGAGGAGTGATCGACAGAACGATCGAGTCCTGTGTTGAGGAAAGGTAACACATAACATTGGAGCTCAAGGGAATGATCATACCTTGATGGAAATTTGATTGGTGGAGAAGTCGGGAACAGTGACATTTTCACTACATTGAAGCACCCCGTCCCAATCGAGAGTGTCCAAACCTTCCCAAAGAGGATGCCGTGGAAATGCGCGATGACTTGAAGGTAAGGACTGTGACGGTTTAAATTTCCCCTCGCCAAGATTGCGACTCGCCGCGGCAGATTGTCCGTGTATTCTGATACTGGTTTGTCGGAGCAGATATATTCTGATAATTGCTCCCCCGTTCCATTGTCCAATAGCACCTTGACGACCACCATGACCGTGTTCAAGGAATGGGATAAGTGACGCGGGACTACCACGAATCTGTAGGTGGAACGGTATTGTATCTGAGAGAGCATAAGCTCGCACAAAGGGGATGAATAACTAGAGGGGTTATGTAGTTCAGTATGATTGATCGCATGTCTGAATGACTCACGAGACATTCGACAGGTGCCAACCCGGAACCCTGTGACATTGGTATGGTACACATGACTTCATGCCATTCTTCAGGGGAGGATTTCACTGTAGACATAAACGACAAATCGCTAGAAAGCATAGGCAGATGTGGCCGACTTCGTGGGCGGTACATGAGGGGCACCTTGACACTGGAAAGAACTGTGACTAAGGCGCTAGTTCGTACAAGCGCAGCACGTACGCTTCACTTCCCTTCACAAAGGATCGTAACCGCCATGGACGTGACAATTCGACAGTCAGCGCGTACGAGCAAGCCGCATGAGGTTCACTGCTCTCGAAGCTAGGCGGTAAAGCCCGGGCCTGACCTCCATCATCAAAGGTGAGCGGGAAAACGACCTCAAATGCGATGCTGCGAGGACAACGTTGTGTATGGGACGCAGTCCACAACACATAGGTCGCGGAAAGAAAGGTGGTGGAGACAGGAGCTCCAGAAGCACGAAGAAGAAAGCGGCCCTCGAGCTGAGGAGTCACAGTAAGAAACGCGACTGCAAAATATTCAGATCGACACTCGCCTTTAATATTACGGACGTTAAATCGCCCGTGTTGAGTGTTATGTCCCCTTGGATGATCCCGTTCCGACCGTATACAGGGTATACACTGCCGGGATGCTGATCTCTAAGAGCAACGGTAAGGTGGTCTGTTATTCTACGGTATACCCCGGTAGGAGGTCGTGAGGAGACATGGCGAGTGAATTCAACAGTTCGTTCTCCCGGCCAGAGCTCACTCGAATAGTCCGGCGAGGGAGAGGAAGGTGTGTACGGAGGTACGGTGTCGTTTCCCATCTTGCACAACTCGGCGTGATGAATATCAATCAAATGTAGCACTCGCAGCCCCAGCAGATTTATATTGAGCATCCGACGAGTCATGGCGTGTCACCGCTGGACGAGTCAGATTTATCGCGCACGCGTCGCTCCTGTCAATGAAATCAAGTCCGACTCGGCGGTTATCTCGGCTGTGACTCACCGCAGCGCATTCGGATCCGCCTACTAAGTTTTAAATCTGCGCCAAATTTCCTGTGCCTGTATGATACACCATCGCACACGGGACCTAAATAGACAACCAGCCGTACTGATCAGAGGGTCCTGACTGGTTCTAACTGCTCCTGACCATCGGCTACTGTCGGCTACCAGCTACCGTTTCACTGATGCGGCAGTACTCACGCAGTGGTTACAAAGGCGATATCCTAGACGTCTGCATCATCCTTCGAAACTACACACGGTCCAAGGTCGACGACAGTGTAAAAAGAAAATGTTTTGACTTCAGGGGCCTTTGCTGTTCTGGATGGTGTGCCCACGCCATCCTCGGAAGGCAAGGGGTCATCGGATCGGTATGTGTATGACACCATCATGTTAAACTATTAACCGATCAGTCCCAGATCGTCCACAGAGGAAGGTACAGACAGACCTTGATGTTGCCCTTGACACCTGGCTTAACGTTTACCTCACCTCCCACGACGGTTACGTTTGCCCTCCTTTCCAGTACGCCTACATTTCTAAGGCGACCGCGCGGCTCCTTGTCTCTGATCCCCCTTCCAGTACCAATGCCAATGCCAAGTTCATCATCCTCTACTCCAAACATGTCTTCGTCATCGTCATATTCCCATGCCTCTGCAAAGGCTGAAACAGAGAATGGCGTCGTGGGTAACGACACCTGGTATGAACGCCCATCCGCAACTCTTTGGGGGGATAATCGCACTTGGATTGGATCATACAACGGGTTGGTCAGTGCGAGCTGAAACGGACTGGTTGTTCCAGCATGTATAACGCCACCCTTGACATCTATACCGGAACTTGGAACCTTGCCCGCCACTCGCTTGGTTGCCAGAGTCGGAGGAAACCCGGTAGTAATAGCGGGCAAGTAATTGGCCGCCACGAGCTTGATCTTGTAACGCACGGACTGCGCCTTCTGTTCCGGTTTGATCAGTATGTGCCTGCATGCTGGACATCGTTTTGAGACTTTCGCGTGCAGGGGTATGCGGTGCGGTCGTAGGTCGCTTGAACATGATTAACTAGCTATTCTGCCCAAACTCATTAACATTACCTCGATCGTGGTGGCGTCGTCCAGCTATTTCCCCACCGCTGTTCAAGCTTGGCTACCTCCTCCATGGCTTCCATGTATTTGAGAAGTTCGACGTCCGCGTCGTCTCCACTGCCACCAAGCTGACTGAAGATAGCAGCTTCTACTCTGCTCTTGTACTCCGGCATCTCATCTTTGTTTGCTGTTCTATCTCGGCCGGCACGACTGCGGCCAAGTGGATTATACTTGCCAATTCCAGGAATATCGCGCGCGAGCGCCGCAGAAGCGGCGGCCGTGGCAGAGGATGTGTGTAGGTGATGAGATGAGACTGCCGGCAAATGCGATGAAGATGAAAGAGATGATGTGCGCAGAAAAGGCTCGAAGTGCTCTTTCAAGCGTTCAAACTCCAGTGACTCCGGGGCAGAGTCTTCGAACTTTTGTAGTTGCGCTAAAAACATAACAACCCATTAGGAAGAGCGAGGCGAGTACTAATGCCGCTGACCAGCTAGCCCAGTCGGCTTTTCAAATGTGATATTGACTTCGGCCGAGTCCCAACGACAATGACCGCAATACAAGAAGTACGGAGCCTCCCCGACATTACTGAGCGAAGGTGAAGGTAGACCATCATCGTCTGGGGGGTCGGATGCTACCACAGACAGAGTGGAACGACATATGGGGCAAGAGAAGCAATTGCGCGCACATCTGTAGATAATGAGCTTGGATAACTACACTCAAGGGTGACCCACCGGTTCTTTTCCGCCCTTACACTTGCACTAGGAACCTCGAATAAGCAGTTCGGGCAGTAATAACCACTGACTTCGACAGCGACACATCGATTGCATCGGACGGCATCGCATTCTTCGCAAAAATAAAGATTGTGCAACGGGTGAAAACTTGCGGCAGATGAAGCTAGGGTCGGCGGTGGTGGACTCTGCAAGTTTGACCCAGACACGCAAGGGCAGTAGTATTGGATACTTGGCCACATCTCGCCCAGATGTGTAGAAAGCAGTGAAGTATGTGGCACTCTGGAAAGTGATTTCGGGTGGGCAGAGTTACTCAATCATATAACCTACTCCGCGTGAGTTCACTTGGTACGGCTGACACCCCACCCAAAATCGTAGATATCGACCATACCAGCACTATTCAGGCGTAGGACTGACTGGATATCGTTCTATCATGAATGCCTTACTGGAGAACGACACCGGGGAGACTCGTGTACGGCTCGAGGAAGATGCGAGCCGCAAATTTCTGGGACTCGTGTATCTAGACGCACTTTTACTCCCAAAGAAGGATGAGCGGGTCAACTCAATTTGATAGTCCAGAACGTGGATACCATACGATGGAGGAGTTAATTGCTAGTTGTCGGGAAAAAGGACTGATGGCTACGGTCCCCAGAAAAGGGTCAAAGGATATATGGCTCACGGAGTCGCAATGCCCTTCCTTGGATGCCAAAAGCTTGAAAAATCACGAAGCCAACTCCAAAATTTCCTGAACACGCTACTTTCAGTTGTCGCCGAACCATGCGGAGTGGCATACCTGTGAGTCCCAAGTAACCAACGCACAACGACTCACTACTGACTTGAGCGTCTACAGCCGTTGGGATGCTAATTCGGCGAGTGTACCCTTGAAGGGGGGGGAATTCACGAAGGAACCGGACATCACCTGTCATTTTGATGTTCCCTCATCTGCCACCCGTCACTGGCATTGGGGGCAAGTCGCAACATTCTGCGAAGTGAAGAACCGTGATACCCTAAAAAAGATGAGTCGTATATCAATATCGGTGGCAAAGCGTCGTGTCTATTTGGCGCGCAAGACGGCCGCCCCATCTTGTTCCATGCATTCACATTCTAGGTTCTTGACGATCTTCGATCGTGGCGGGTCGATTTCGACATCCTTAAGTCGCCTCATCAGTTCTTGCGTATCCTTATTGGCACTCCTTTCCTGATTACTCAACTCTCGCGTTCGCTACTTCAATCGAGTGGGATGAATGAGCCCGAAGTCGAAGAGTCTTACCGCGATGACGAAGAATCCTCCACGAATGACGAGGAGGCTCTAGTCGAATGACGGAAGCCCTGCGCCAGTTGACGAGGAACCTAGCACGGAGAAGAGGGGCAAATGGTTGTTTATAACGCACGGGGAACGCGGTCGCCTCCGGATCTGGCCCAGAAAAATCCTTTCTATTTTATTTCCGACAGCTTGCTTGGTAGAGGTACAACAGTCTGGGAAGGCTGGATCGCCGAGACGTCGAAGAAGGTAGCAATCAAAGATTCGTGGATTGATCCCCTCAGAAAATACATCGAGGGTATAGTCCTGCATCCTCAAAGAGCGCGGAGTCGAAGAGTGTCCCTGATCCCATCAGCGAGGAACAAGTCAAGACACGACCTCTCGCCTCCAAAGACACAAAGAGCAATTATTCCACCCATTCCCTTCGATCGTAGCCCGTTGTTCGTTCCACCGGTACCTTCTATCTCCGAGTTTTACCCCGCCTCGTTACTTCTCCTGTCGGTACTCTCATAACTGATTCTTCATCCCTCGGAGAGCTCCTGGTGCCTTGAGCAGAACTCCGTTTAGGGACCCTATCGTTTCTGATCAAAATCTAGCGCATGAAGATGCTGTTGTACCAGCTGAGATCCTCCACCGTGACATCAGCCTCGTAAATCTCCTTGCCATGAGAGGAATGAAGGAACGAAGCGCACATGACCATCTACTGAAACGGTATTTCTCGAACCAAGTCGCGGTGGACTTGCTCGCAAAAATAGAGGGTCTTGAAGGGCGAGGAATATTATATTTGCGGGTCGGGGCTATGCAGTCCCTGTAACCCATACCCTCGTTGAAGTCTCTCCCGAAGGCCCTTCGGTGTCACCGAATTTTGGTACCCCCACGTCACCAATTGGAGCCGATCCTCTAACGTCTCCGATTCCAGCCCCATCTGATATGGGGAAAATAATCATACCTGAAACTATGATCTGCGTCAGGCAGATTAGCAAGGATAAAACACTGTTTGACCCCGCCTCACTACTTACAGATCAGCACGACATCACGCTATTGATGGCTGAAGAGGATCCGAGCAAGGACCCGCGCCAAACAATCGACACATGCCCGTTATATCGTACGGTAAGCTCTCTCATTTTTCTTATTAATTCCACTAAGCTGACATACAAAATACAGGGGGCGTGGTCGTGGATGTCTGCGGAGCTCGTGATGACAGGTCCCGGGCAGCCGGTAGTACAGGATGATCTCCACGATCTGGAGTCATTCGTCGGGATATACGTTCTGTTTTCAAAACCAAAATCAGACGAGGAGCTTGTAGGCTGCTTTGACAAGCTCTTCAACACTTTCACGCCGTCCATCAACAAAACCATCATCATGCAATCGGATCTGACCCGGCTCCCTTTTTCAAGCTTACTGGAAGCCGCGCATCATGGAGTGACTCGCACTTATATGTGAATCGTCATCAGTGGCCTCCAAGCGAGAACCCGCTAGGCAGGCGGGTAGAGATACCCGAGGGAAGTAACGCGACTACCCCCCAGAAGTCATCGTGAACGTCTCGCAAATGGTCATCCCCCCCCCTAATCAGTACTAGTGCACCCTTCTGTGCTGACTACTGCTCGTAGTGATTCCGAAGAGTACTCTCCCGGTCCTGGGAAGGGTGCCCGGTTCTTGGATCTGGGTTCCTCGAGTTCTGGCCCATTCTCAATGCTCGTTCAGTCACCTCCCGGATCGGAAGGTCCATAGCGTACGCGGGCTACGACCCCGACATCATTAGCACGATCAACCCGACCGAAAATCCTTTCTATCCTCAAGGCGTCATCGAAGGGCTGTTCTCTTCCGTCTCGCCCGTCCTTACCCCATGTGAAATGCACCCGACTAGATCGGTCTCCGCTTCATCATGTCGCTCCTTTCTCATGCTGTTGTTCCTACGTTGATACGATCGCTAATCGAGACCACTGCGTTTCGATGATTTCCTTCTGATTATTCACGTCGTTGTTTTTACGTCGGTTTAAGACTTTGTCATTTTCAATATTACTATTTCTGTTGTACCTTGAGTCAGTCACATTGTAACGGTGAGGTTTTCAGTTTTGCGTTGGAACCGAGACGAGTGGAGGCTCCTACGCTTGCCACAGAAATGGCACACGTGCCGGATTCTTGCGATGATGCTGGCTTGGCAGAAGAGACCGAGCATGAGTGGGATGGTTTTTTTCGTGCTGAATAGATACTTCAGTGTTTCAATGTTACACTTGAACTCAACAGCATCACTATAATCTTTCTTCGCAACAGTCATTCTGGATACAATACATCTTTACAGTACATGAGACAATGATCCGCCTGTTCTTACACATCATACACAATTCTTGCACCAACCGAAGGGTAGTGGTAGTTGTGTTGATACCAATTGCGCACGCTGCGTCTCTCAGCAATCCGCAAGATCGTAGCAAAAGATCCTCCCAGCTATCGAGAGATGTTGAACGAATAGAAAACCGAAGGGTTCAGGATAACGTACCACAACTTTGTGGTGGCCATCAAAAAAATCAGCAGAGTACCTAACAACAACGATCAGTGACTGAATCTATGTCAAATGGATTTTGCTCACCCCGGGTACAGATGAGATGGAACAAAGCCCTCAAACTCATCGAGTATGGTTGAGGTCCATTCCCACACGCCGCCATTGTGTCCTCTGCCACCGTACTTCTCTATCCCAGTCGTAGCACTGAGCCAACGTGCTGTTAGTAAACAGTTCCGGCTGCTCGAAATTTACGGCGTCACGTACGGAACAGGATGCCAGTTCCTAAATCCGATGTTCGCACCGTCCTCGTAGCCGCATGCAAACTTATCCAAGAACACCCGAAGTTCCGGTTCAGTAGGGAGCCGCCCACCCTTTACGCTTGCATAGACCGAGAGGTCATCGTAAGAAGTGACAATGGGCCAATCCCAAGCAATGGTCATAGATACAGGACCATGCAACGTACGGACTTGAATCTTTCCATTTTCGTCTGCCACCCAGCTAGCAGGGAGCTTGGCTTTGTCCTTCCCGATACCCGTGTAGAACTCGAAGAATTCACCGTTGGTAATGGGCCTCCAGGAGATTCTAAAAGTATCAACAGAAACCCGGCGGGATGGACTCTCATTATCCCAGCCAAAGACATGCCCCTCCAGTTCCAGCGCTTTGATAGTATCGTCGGCTTCAACGTCATCGATGCCGAGACTAACGGTGGTAGCCTCAATGACGACGGTAGGAGAAGAAGGCTTAGGAGCAGTATTCCATGATGTAAGGAGTGACTCCCAGGGGGGTGTAGTGAAGCCTGGAGGAGGGATTGTTCCACTCCCAGCTCGCTGAAGAAGCATGTACAACAAAGTCTGACAGCGGGTCAGAACGATATCTTGAAGATGGATGAAAACAAAACTACCTCAATGTGTAGCCCCTCGTGTTCAAATGTCATAAAGAGCACTCGAGCGATCTCTCTCGTCAGTTGCATAGTGCCATTGGATATGTTCATGTACAGCTTCGCGAGTCGCTCACGTACACGTTCCCTAAAGAAGAGGATGCTACTGAGCGACGGCCAATCTTCATTGCTTTGTGGGACTTCAGAGTGGGCCTGACAACGCACTATTAGCTCCTAGCATAGGAAACAAGGAAAAGGAAGCGAACATGGCATTGGGTTGGATCATCCACGTTAGGATCAATTCCTCTCTATTGGAGGATAGGATATCGAGTGATGTCCGACACAAGGTAAGACGACCTACTTCAAAAATAAACTACATTGCAAGAATGAGTATAATTCAATCCATAAATGACAATACAAAACCGACCTTGAACTCCTCGGGCTGGGTGTGAGGTTCCTGCAGCAGACGGGAGAGATGAATATCCAAGAATGCGGGGATGTGACCAAGATAAAACAAGCAGATGTGACGAAGGTCGATAGGTTTCTCGAAAAGCATGGATGATGGAATCATCCGAAGGGTGACGAAGTCCCATGCATTCCACATATCTCGCCAATCTCGCATGCTCGGAACACCGAACTTTCTACCGATGATTCCCTCCGTGGATGCAGTAGGTGACGATAACAAGGGAAACATGAACGGTGGACGCTCTAGCAACCATAGGGAGTAGCGCGACGTGGTATCCATCCAACGCTGGATAGGTCGCAAGTTGGCATCAACGAATAACGTATAGGCATCCTTCTCCGAGTACTAAAAACGAGATAATGAGTATCAAGAATCTGACATTTGGACAACTTTCTACCTTGAGAGACATCTCGATCTTGAGACGCTCGTCCTTGGAAAAATGGACCTCTTCCTTAGTACCTGGCAGAGTGACGCGATGAGGGTGCAGACACTTGTAGAATGCCTCATGGGCACCTAGAGCCGCATGAACAAGACGGTCATGACTCGCCGTGCTTTAGATACACTCACGGCTACCTTCATCATAGGAGTTCGTATACTCCCAATTACCGAGATCAAAGAGTTCCGAGTCACCGAGAGCGGTCCCGGCTGCCTTGAGGCCGTTCATGATAAAGTTTCTGGTAAGACCTTTGGGGTCGTTGTAAGCAATCTCGATTTCATCGCGGTCGTTGTCATGATCTAAACCGAGTAGGAGAGTATCTCCGTAACCAGCGCGTAATGGCAATGAGCGAAGGAACTGAGCATCTTCTCCCCGTGAAAAATTGCCGATGGAGGAGCCTAGGAACAGAAGGTGAAGTTGTGGATGTCCCGGAGTGGGTGACTTCATTGTGTCGACGTCTTGGGTGACTTCTTCAGTGGACGCAGATGATCCGAAGGAAGGATCTCGATGATTTTCCTGAACCGTACCACGCTCAGACGATGGACGGCCACTATTAACATCAACTCCGTCATCAACCGTCCCTTGTAACCCCCCTTGGAGTATAAAAGCGACGCCATTTTTGTAAGTGCCAAGCATTCCTTTTGCCTCAATCTTTCCCTGGATGGCAGAACCTACGTCCGAGTTGAGCAATTGAATCAAGGTCCGGTGAATCTCTCGCTGTTCGAGATCGAGTGCAAAGAATTTCGCAGGAGGGATGTTAGGGGTTCGCGACACCAAACCAGCGAGAGCATGTAGTATATGCGAGGTCTTTCTGAGGGCACTGTCGTATGTATCAGAGACATCGAAAATGTTGTTGCGAATGCAGAGAATAATCCGGTGATAGAAACTTGGTGGCTCACCCTGCGCCAAGCTCTACTAGGACCGGGGGTTGTAAGTTTCCATCGATTGTCAGCGAGCGGCTATGCATGATGCGGACAATCTCGGAAGCATATTCGCGAAGTATTTCTTCCTCGGCGCCAAAAAGGTAGTACTCTGGTGCATCTGTTGTGATTTGATCATAAAGTCTGAGACCGCGCTCGTCGTACAAAAGTAATGTGGGTAATGTCTTGGCGTTAAATGGTGCTTTTAAACTCCTGGCAATGATACCAGGGAGGTCGTGCTGGGGTTCATCCGCGCCGATTTTATAGTTTCGGATATCGATGATGTGAATTGCGGCACTTGCGTCGCCCATGGTGGGAATGTGATGCAGCGGAACAGAGAAGGTCCTCACTGGCAGTGGGAATCGACCTCGCTTTTATCGGTGGAGTAAACAGTGCTGAAGTAAGCGGAACTAGAACTGGGGATGGGAAGAACAGATCAAGCCTCCATGGCCAAGGCTTGGCGACCACTGATCTCACGCCCACATCCACGGGACTCAAACAGCGACTTGGAGAACTCGATTGAGTGTCAATGGTGATCACACGGGGTAAAAAAAAAGCGCTGCACTTACTGCATGGGGGAAACTATACTAGCTGGGGTGACAATGTTATCAGGACCCAACGGAGCACCGCAGATTAGAACCGGGTCACATTTAAAGCAAAGGTAGAGAGAAGACTCGGCCGCCTAGCACTGAGGATGTTGGAGAGGTCGAAAACGCGATCCGAGTTTGAGGGAGTACTGTACAATTATATACCTGAACCTGGATCACGCAAGATGGCGACATGCACGCCAAGATCTTTACAAAGCATGTGGCACGACTCGTTTTAGTATTTATTCGTGGTCTTTACCAAGACTACCGCCTTGTAACGACATCCAAAGCGGGACTCAGAACTCATCGATGAAGTCAATTGGAAGAGAGAAGTTGCCACGAGTAGTACTGTAGAGTGGGTAACTAGGACCGAAGGTCCTAGTTTTATGTCTATGTGCGAAAGGAGGATACCTGGGCTGTCGTGCCCGTTTGCTCGTCCGTCGCTCGTCCCTCTCCGAGGATCGGGATACAGTACGAGTAGGAGACGGGTAAGGGAAACGGGTCGGCAACGGTTTCGAGCCTGCGAAAGCTCTCATCAGGGGGCTACCGCTACCCCAACCGTTTGCCCATCCAGGACCGTGTAGGGTACCAGCTACCAATCTAACGCCCTATCAGGGGAGTGGGCCGGGGTCCTCAGAGGCGGCGACGGCATGAGGAGGGCGCGACCCCCGACTGGATTGGTTGCATGTTGGGATATACGAATGGGGAGGGGGGAGGGTGTTTCCTATTCGGCGCAAGGGCCGTACACTCCCGCAGGTGGTGCGGGCGCCCGAGTTCCTTTCGGAATACCGGTCGCGCTTTCTTCGCTGCCATGCGGTACATATCACCGTGGGGACCGCCTTTCGCCATCCGCAAGGGATTCGATGAGCGACATAGATCTTGCAACTACACAGCCACAAATGTTCTGTGTCGGAACTTGAAAATGTTGCGGGCATAAAGTTAGTCAGCAGAAGGCGCTTTCTCCGTCGCCCTCAACATCGACCATGAGTGTTCCTTTTGTTCCACCGCCGCCGGGCATGCCGCCTCCACCACCAGGGATCCCTCCACCACCAGGATTTAGTCAGCCAGCTTCCTCCCACATGCCTCTAGAGATGCTTGTTCAAAAATCGCAAAAATGGACTTCGATGCAAAAGAAACGCTATGGTGAAAAGCGCAAAGGAGGTTACGTTGATATGGGAAAACAGGTGTGTGTAACTTCGTTCGTTTCTGCTCTAATCGCCAACGTGTGCTGTAGGATCTGCCTCCCGAACACGTCCGTAAAATTATCAAGGACCACGGAGACATGAGTAACAGAAAATTCCGCAATGACAAACGCGTCCACCTTGGTGCACTCAAGTACGTGCCCCACGCTGTCATGAAGCTTCTTGAAAACATCCCCTACCCCTGGGAGCAAGTCCGCGAGGTCCCCGTTCTCTATCACATTACCGGTGCCATCACTTTTGTGAACGAAATACCTCGCGTTATCGAACCCGTTTATCATGCGCAGTGGAGTACCATGTGGCTTGCAATGCGCCGAGAAAAACGTGACCGTAGACATTTTAAGCGTATGCGCTTCCCTCCTTTTGATGATGAAGAACCGCCACTCGATTATGGTGACAATGTTCTGGATGTCGAACCTTTAGAGGCAATCCAGCTGGAGCTGGATTCCGACGAAGATGCTGCAATTATCGACTGGTTTTATGATCCCAAACCACTTGTCGATACCTCCGCCGTCAACGGTTCCTCATACCGCTATTGGTCGCTCACGCTTCCAGTCATGGCGAACCTCTATCGTCTTGGGCGCACTCTGTTGTCGGACCGTCCGGATAGTAATGCGAGCTACTTATTCGACAAGAAGTCCTTCTTCACAGCCAAGGCACTCAACATGGCTATCCCAGGGGGTCCCAAATTTGAGCCGCTTTACCGTGATATGGATACGTTCGACGAAGATTGGAATGAGTTTAATGACATTGGCAAAGTGATCATTCGAAATCAAATCCGTACCGAGTACAAAGTTGCATTTCCCCACCTGTATAACTCCTTACCTCGGTCAGTTCACCTGTCCCCTTACCACGTACCCAAAAACGTCTATATTCGGACGGATGACCCCGACTTGCCCGCATTCTACTTTGATCCTCTCATTAACCCCATTTCCTTACGAGGGGCAACTCCGAAGAATACTCCTCTGGTCCCCCACGAGGACAGAATCTTTGGTCCCAATGGCGTCGATGGGGATGATTTCGAGCTTCCCGAAGATGTTCAACCATTTTTGGAGGAAAAGCCCCTGGAGAATGATCTCACAGCGGATGCTATCGCTCTGTGGTGGGCCCCCGATCCGTACAACCGTCGGTCTGGTCGGATGAGGCGCGCACAAGACATCCCGTTGGTGAAGAACTGGTACCTCGAGCACTGTCCCCCCAACCAGCCTGTGAAAGTCCGCGTCTCATACCAAAAACTGCTCAAGTGCTATGTGTTGAACGAACTCAAGAGTCGTCCGGAAAAGGCCATGACGAAGAAGAATCTGTTCCGACAACTCAAGGCTACAAAATTTTTCCAGACGACAAGGCTTGATTGGGTCGAAGCTGGCTTGCAAGTCTGCAGACAAGGTTACAACATGCTTAATCTACTAATTCATCGCAAGGTGACCGGTTTTTTTTAGCGTGCAACATCGTCCTTCATTGATATTTGCATTATAGAACCTGAACTATCTTCACCTTGACTATAATATGAACTTGAAGCCTGTCAAAACACTCACAACCAAAGAACGCAAAAAGTCTCGCTTTGGGAATGCTTTCCATCTGTGTCGTGAAATCCTACGGCTCACCAAACTCGTCGTTGATGCGCACGTTCAGTTTCGCCTTGGCAATGTTGATGCCTTTCAACTCGCTGATGCTTTGCAATATATTTTTGCTCATATCGGTGCCCTCACTGGGATGTACCGTTATAAATACAAGGTCAATTGCTCTGACATCAGCATGACTTCGTTGGCTTATCTGTCATCTTAGTTAATGAGACAAGTACGCATGACCAAGGACTTGAAGCACCTAATCTATTATCGCTTCAACACCGGTCCTGTCGGCAAAGGCCCCGGATGCGGTTTCTGGGCGCCTGGTTGGCGAGTCTGGCTCTTCTTCATGCGTGGTATTGTTCCCCTTCTTGAACGTTGGCTTGGGAACCTTCTTGCTCGTCAGTTCGAGGGTCGTAATAGCAAGGGTATTGCGAAAACTGTAACAAAACAGCGCGTAGAGTCGCACTACGACCTCGAGCTCCGCGCTGCTGTGATGCACGATATTTTGGACATGATGCCGGAATCCATCAAGCAGAACAAGGCCAAGACAATTCTGCAACACTTGTCCGAAGCTTGGCGGTGCTGGAAGGCGAATATTCCTTGGAAGGTTCCAGGAATGCCGACTGCTATCGAGAATATTATTCTGCGGTATATAAAGAGTAAGGCCGACTGGTGGTGCTCGTAGGTCTTTTTGGTTTCTCAGGTAGGGAACCACTTTTCAAATGCATGACTCCTTTCAGTGTTGCTCACTACAATCGTGAACGCATCCGGCGTGGTGCCACGGTTGACAAAGCAGTCGTGAAGAAAAATTTGGGTCGACTCACTCGTGAGTCGCGTATCATCTCACGCTCTTGCTACTCTGACAGTCAATAAGGTCTCTACCTCAAGGCTGAACAGGAACGTCAACATGGTTACTTGAAGGATGGTCCTTACATTAGTGCAGAAGAGGCTGTCGCCATATACACTGCGACTGTTCATTGGCTAGAGAGTCGCAAATTTGCCCCTATTCCATTTCCGTACGTCAATCTTTCTCCATTTGGAGTTCCCTCTCACGCAAGATGCAGACCTTTGTCGTACAAACATGATACGAAACTTTTGGTCTTAGCCCTCGAGAAACTGAAGGAGGCTTATTCAGTCAAAGGGCGACTTAATCAGTCGCAACGTGAAGAACTTGCTCTCATTGAACAAGCATATGACAACCCTCATGAATGTGAGTCGCGTTTTTCTGATCTTGATGAAAGAGTATCTTAAGCGGTATCAGGCTTGTCGCGCATCAAACGTCTGCTCCTCACACAACGTGCCTTCAAAGAAGCGGGTATCGAATTCTTCGACACCTATGACAAATTGATTCCTTGCTATGACATTGAGCCTGTAGAGAAAATTACTGATGCCGTGAGTGTGGTTTCTGACTCTGCGTTCGGTTGCTGATGCATTGTGGGTGTAGTATCTCGATCAATTCTTGTTCTTTGAGGCGGACAAGAGAGGTTTATTCCCTGCCTGGATCAAGCCCGCCGATACGGAACCTCCTCCTCTTCTTGTGTATAAGTGGTGTCAAGGCATCAATAATTTAACCGACATTTGGGAGACTGGTGAGGGGGAGTGCAATGTTATGATGGAAACAGTGTTTTCCAAGGTGTACGAGAAGATTGACTTGACGCTTCTAAATCGTCTACTTCGCCTCATCTTGGATCACAACTTGGCCGATTACATAACCGCGAAGAACAACACCGGTAGGATCGATCCCTATGTTGTAGCGGTTGATACTAAAGTTTTCTATTCAGTTTTGACATACAAAGACATGGCACATACCAACGCGTACGGTCTCATCCGTGGTCTGCAATTCTCTGCCTTTGTTTTCCAGTACTATGGTCTCGTGCTCGATCTTTTAATCCTCGGACTACAAAGAGCCAGCGAAATGGCTGGACCGCCTCAGATGCCAAACAATTTCTTGCAGTACCGCGATTCTGCCACTGAAACTCGACATCCGATTCGACTATATTCCCGCTACGTCGATAGGCTACACATTCTTTTCCGTTTCACAGCCGACGAGGCCCGAGATTTGATTCAACGTTACTTGAGTGCCAACCCAGATCCGACGAATAATAACGTCATTGGTTACAACAATAAACGTTGCTGGCCTCGTGACTGTCGAATGAGGCTCATCAAGCACGACGTTAATCTCGGTAGAGCTGTCTTTTGGAACGTAAAGCAAAGCTTGCCCAGGTCTTTGACAACTATCGAATGGGAAGACTCGTTTGTCAGCGTCTACTCTCAAAATAATCCTCAACTCCTGTTCTCCATGTCTGGATTTGAGGTCCGCATATTACCAAAGATCAGGACGATGGGTGGAGAACAATTTTCATTGAAAGATGCTGTTTGGAATCTCACAAATGAGCAGACGAAGGAGCGCACTGCGCAAGCTTTCCTTCGCGTGTCAGATGAAGGTGTGTTGCGTTGTTATTTCATTCGAGGTATTGAAATTGGATTTCCCGCAGGCGTCCAGCAGTTCAACAACCGTATCCGACAAGTGTTGATGAGCTCTGGTTCAACGACTTTTTCCAAGATCGTCAACAAGTGGAACACCGCTCTTATTGGTCTCATGACCTATTACCGAGAGGCAGTTATTCATACGAACGAGCTACTTGACGCGCTGGTAAAGGCAGAGAACAAGATCCAGACGCGGGTGAAAATTGGCCTGAACAGTAAGATGCCCTCGCGTTTCCCTCCGGTTGTGTTCTACACACCAAAAGAACTCGGTGGTCTCGGAATGTTGTCCATGGGTCATGTTCTGATTCCTCAAAGTGATCTTCGTTGGTCGAAGCAGACTGATGTCGGAGTCACGCACTTTCGTGCTGGTATGTCTCACGAGGAAGATCAACTTATTCCCAACTTGTACCGCTATCTCCAGCCATGGGAAGCCGAGTTCTTGGATTCCGCACGCGTTTGGTCGGAATACTCGATGAAACGAAGGGAAGCAAATGCACAGAACCGCCGTCTGACTTTAGAGGATCTCGAAGATAGTTGGGACAGGGGCATTCCTAGAATCAACACATTATTCCAGAAGGATCGGCACACGTAAGTCCATACAGTCAGTGTTTTTTTTCTCTAGTCTTACAACTCTTCAAGTTTGGCCTATGATCGTGGTTGGCGTGTGCGTACTGACTGGAAGCAATATCAGCTATTGAAGCAGTGCGTCGCCCTCCTTCCGTTGTTTGCACTCAGCTAACTTCGAACAGCAATCCCTTCTGGTGGACTTCACAGAGGCATGATGGAAAGTTATGGCAACTTAACAATTACCGGGTCGATGTCATCGCTGCTCTTGGTGGTGTCGAAGGAATCCTCGAGCACACGCTATTCAAGGGCACTTACTTCCCCACATGGGAGGGTCTATTCTGGGAGAAAGCGTCTGGCTTTGAGGAATCCATGCGATACAAGAAGCTCACGAATGCCCAGCGATCTGGCTTGAATCAAATTCCGAATCGTCGATTCACTCTATGGTGGAGCCCAACAATCAACCGCGCGAACGTTTACGTTGGTTTCCAGGTCCAGCTTGACTTGACCGGTATTTTCATGCACGGCAAGATCCCTACGCTGAAGATCAGTTTAATCCAAATCTTCCGTGCTCATTTATGGCAGAAGAGTAAGTTCGCATTGCGCCTTAATGAGCTAGCTTCGCATGAACAACATTTTGTAGTTCATGAGAGTGTGGTTATGGACCTGTGTCAGGTTTTCGATCAGGAACTTGAACCCTTGCAGATCGAGACAGTCCAGAAGGAGACAATCCACCCTCGTAAGAGTTACAAGATGAACTCGTCATGTGCGGATATCCTGTTGTTCTCTGCGTACAAGTGGAACATCACCCGCCCATCCCTTGTGACTGATGTGAGTCCTAACTGGAAAGGCTGCGCGAAGGCTCATCCCTTCGTACAGAACAAAGATGTCTTGGATGGCACCACAAGTAACAAGTATTGGATTGACGTCCAACTTCGATGGGGAGACTTTGATTCACATGATATCGAGCGGTATACACGCGCAAAGTTCTTGGACTACGTAAGTGGTTATGTTCGGATTACGATTCACTTCTGAACTGCGTATTGTTTAGGTATCCGATTCGATGAGCATTTATCCATCACCTACCGGTGTCATGATCGGCATGGACCTGGCATACAATTTGTGGTCGGCATACGGCAATTGGTTCCCTGGCATGAAACCTCTCATTCAACAAGCTATGGCCAAAATCATGAAGGCAAATCCCGCCTGTCATGTCTTACGCGAACGCATACGCAAAGGTCTCCAGCTATACTCTTCAGAACCAACGGAACCATATTTGAACAGTCAGAACTACTCGGAACTCTTCTCGAACCAGATCATTTGTACGTGTATCGGACTCAGCACATCAAACACTCTTCACCTTTAGTATAGGGTTCGTTGACGACACAAATGTCTATCGCGTCACGATTCACAAGACCTTTGAGGGAAATTTGACTACAAAGCCCATTAGTTAGCAGTTAGTTCTTATTCTCAGCGAAACGATGGTTTATTTTCTTCCTTAGATGGGGCCATTTTTATCTTCAATCCACGTTCAGGGCAACTTTTCTTGAAAATCATCCACACTAGCGTCTGGGCCGGTCAGAAGCGTTTAGGACAGCTCGCGAAATGGAAGACGGCCGAAGAAGTAGCTGCCTTGGTTCGCTCTCTGCCTGTTGAGGAACAACCCAAGCAGGTGATCGTCACTCGCAAGGGAATGTTGGGTGAGCACCGACGCATTCCATGCCTGCAAACATTGCTTACTTCGTTTCTCAGATCCCCTCGAGGTGCATTTGCTGGACTTCCCGAACATCGTCATCAAGGGTAGTGAGCTGCAGCTTCCGTTTCAAGCATGCATGAAGATGGAAAAGTTTGGTGATTTGATCCTTGTAAGTCTTTAGGCCATTCTGCCAACCTCGCCCAACAACGTTCTTTTTAGCGCGCCACGCAGCCTCAAATGGTACTCTTCAGTCTATATGGTATGTCCAATTTGCTGTTGATGATACTGATCTCACATCCCAAATAGATGATTGGTTGAAATCCATCTCTAGTTACACTGCTTTCTCTCGTCTTATCCTCCTCTTACGTGGATTGCATGTCAACAACGAGAAGGCGAAAATCATTCTCCACCCCGACAAGTCCACGATAACGGAACCTCATTTCGTATGGCCAACTTTAACAGATGACGAATGGATTAAGGTTGAGGTTGCCATGAAGGATCTCATTTTGGCTGTGAGTGATATCATTGTCCATTGATTAGCCTTCACTGATGCGCTTGCCATTCTGACCAAAGGACTTTGGCAAACGTAACAGTGTCAACATTGCGTCGTTAACAGCCAGTGAGATCCGCGACATCATTCTTGGACAAGAAATAGTCGCTCCCTCTGTACAACGCCAACAAATGGCAGAATTGGAGAAGGGCACTGAGGCTCAGGGACAGGTTACGGCTGTTCAAACGTGAGTCGTCGAAGCAATTGTTGGGTGCTCTACTGATTTTCATTTCAGTCAAACGACCAATATCCATGGTGACACTATCCAGACGGTCACGAGTGAGTGGATCATTCGTGGCATTGTGCGCGTTGTGTGAATGACTCGATGCCATTGCAGCAACGAGCTATGAGCAACAGGTGTTCAGCAGTAAATCTGATTGGCGCGTCCGTGCCATCTCCGCAACTCATCTGCCACTTCGTCTTCAACATATCTACGTGTCCAATGATGACGTGAAAGACGACGCCGCTTCGTATACATATGTGCTGCCAAAGAATGTTCTGCGCGCTTTCATCACTGCTGCAGACCTGCGGACCCAAGTCGCTGCTTTTATGTATGGTGCCTCCCCGCCAGATAACAAGCAAGTCAAGGAGATAAAAGCAGTAGCTTGGGTACCCCAGCGTGGGAGCAACAACAACGTTGAACTGCCAGTTCAATTCCCCAAAGATGACTTCTTACTGAAGGATCTCGAGCCTTTGGGATGGATCAAGACCCAGGCGCTCGAGCTCAACCACCTCTCGCCCACGGATGTTACCACACAAGCGAAGCTTATGGCAGATCACCCCGAATTTGGATCATCGACAATCTGTATTGCGGCATCATTCACGCCTGGTTCCGTCTCCTTGTCTGCTCATTCGTTGAATGTCGGTGGATTCGAATGGGGACGCAAAAATATGGACAATTCAGCTAATCCGTCGGGTTTCAACCCCAACATGTCCGAGCGCGTCCAGCTCTTGCTGTCAGATCGTATCTTCGGTATGACCCTCGTGCCCGAGGGCAAAGTCTGGAACTATGGTATTGGTCTTACTCAATTGTGGTCACCAAACTTGCCGTACAGTATCATTCTCGATACACCACTCCTCTTCTGGGCGGAGGAGCACCGACCTGCTGCGTTCTTGACTGTGAGTTGATCTGTCACTTCCTGACGGAACTTATTGCTCATGTATATCTCCCGCAGTTCGCAAGCTTGGAGCAGGGTGAAGATAGCGCAGACGTGGAGAATAGTTTTGCTTGACGTATGGTACTTCTTTGGTTTCCTGGCTATGTTTTGTAGATGTACTTGTCTCAATATATGACCATCGCCTTAGTCTCAATGAATTGGGCATCGTTGAAAAGGGATTCATGATCAAGGCAATTTCATTGGCAAGAAATTAGTAGTACTAGTGGAGTATTACAGTTTATGGTGTTACGAAGCCAAGAGAAATTACTGATCCGCACTGAGAGTGCTTTACTCTCCTCTTGCTGACCTTGCTACGTCAAGTTTTTCTGGTCGCTTCACCGAAACTTTGGAGCCTCTCCGAGGGGGTGGAGGGGAAAGAGCTACAAAGTCACAGTCTGGCTCGAGCGGGGGAGTTCGCAAGCCACCTATCGCACACGATAACGGTGGCAAAGGCCGGAAAGGGCTATGGGATGGCAGCACGGGAGCAGTCGGCGTGACGGGGGTTGCAAGCTGGAGGAAGCTTGCTTCGTTTTGCATCGTCATGATATGTTCGCCCAGCCCAAATTGTTGGGGAGATTTGAAGCAAGGCGTGGGAAGGTCGTCGTCGTCGTAGCTATCGCTGAGATCCAGGGTGCTGACCTGGACGGAAGGCGTCAAGAATGAAGGTGATTGGACAGGCGAAGGCGAAGCAGGAGGAGTGCTCAGAATACGCAACCGTTGTCTGATGGACAGGCTCCTTGAGGATGGAGAGATGGGTTCGATGAAATTAAGCTTTCCTGAGAGGGCCGACGTTGGACGCGACGATGGCGCGGAAATTGAATGAAGAATCAGTGAACCAGAACTTGAGTTCCGGCGGTGGCCTGGAGCAAATACTTCGTCGGGTCGAGGCGGGAGAGCAGATGAAGGGGGTGGCTTGGGTGAAGTTAGAGAGAGCCGCAAGGCACGCTGTGCGACAGAGCTTCTGAAAGACTTTCCCGGCGCAGGAGCAGATATCAAGGGGGTAGGGGCTGACGCGGGTTCCTGTATCGCTGGGGCAGGTGGGGGAGCAAAATTGGGTGCTGGGCACGGTGGCGGCATCGAACGCCGTTTAACTGCACCAATATTTCCTGCAGGTGACGAGACAGGAACTAACAAGGACATCGGTCTCGACGACGTTCCTTTACCAACGATCAATCCTGTTGATGAAGAGGGAGACTCTGCGCCAAAGGGCAGCGTTTGAGACCGACCTCGCGATTCAGAAGTACTTGTTGAACTAGCGCTATGCACCGAGGAATTAGAGGCACGCTTCCAGAATGTAGGCGACAACGAGGAGCCACTTCGGGAGCTGGATCGCGGCTGAGAGTGGGAATTGGAAGATGAACTACCTGGCGAACGGTCAGTGGCGTAGCTGACTGGTATAGATTCCACTGAGGTGCGATGGTTATTTTCCAATGAGAGCGGAATGGAAGGTGGTGGCCTTGAAGGTGGTGTAAGTTGCTTCGGAAGGGGAACACGTTGCCGAGACCATCTTTTGGTGATACCAGTGCTCTGTAAAAGCTTGTCCGATGGCACGAACCTACTCCGAGAAGATGACAAAGGGTTGGCAGTCCCATTGCCCAACAGAGTCGGGGTCATCTCATCGCTCCGCCCGCCACCGTGCGCTTCGCCGACACATGGGGACTGTATATCAAAGTCCAAATTCGGAGAGAAAGACCCAGACCGTCCACCTGAATAGCTGGGCGAGCCAGGGGACACAGGCGAAGTTTCCCTTGGCGTAACATCACCAGAGCCCCCAGACGAAATACCGAAGTTCCCCGCAACACTACGATTACCACCTGCTTGCTTGTACATTCCCTGCCGCTCGGGTAGAAACGTCGCGGGGATAGTGGTAACCATATGCTTGCCTTTCCTGGGAGGAGGTTGCAGAGACATCGTCACTATACCCTGGGGTGAGAAGGAAGGAGTGGGCGGGGTGTTTGAGCTTGGGGGTGTACTTAAAGAACCGACTTCTGAGACGGCAGTCGATAGCTCTGGTGCGTCGCGTTCCTTTGATATCTTTAAATCCGATGCAGAAATGATAACTGGCGCATTGGCTGATCGCATACTCGGTGCAGGCGAACCCTGTCCCGACGCATACGGGAGCGGTAGAGGGAGCGAGCGAGAGGGGGAAGAGCTAGAATCTGGGGAAGATTTGGTACGGAGCATGGTGAGCAGGCTGGTGCCCGCTATACCAAAAGAATCCTCCGCGTGACCAGGTGGATGGGTAGAGGTAGGCGAACCTTCAACGGAAGGCGAACGAGGCCGTGCCACAGAAAAAATCCCTTTCACAGCAGTGGTAGGTGATGGTGACGACGGGATGTTTATCTCCAGGGAACGAAGCGATGGAGGAGGAGAGGGAGAGGCCCGTACAGGCGGTAATGGGAATGAAATGGCAGTCGAAGGCTTAGTTGGGTGCGTTGATATGAGACCCTGCAGATGCATTGAGAGCATGACATCTATATCACCCTTTGGCTCATTCCGTCCATTCGTCTGCGCTGGAATATGGAGACCGGCACGCACAGCCCTACACCACCTGTCAGGACTCTAGGCAAGCGTAAAGCCCAACAACTATACCTATGGGTCAATACTGCATTCTTGATCGCCGCAATCCAACGCTGCGAGTCCGCAGGGTCTGTGATCTGCAAGAACCACATAGTTTGCAAACTCTCCTCCCCATGTGGCCCACTCTGCTTTGTAGATGTGTCTTTTCCAGCGAATTTGACCACGTTACGTCTCCCAGCGACCTCTTCTTCGGCAACAAAGATGACACTATTTTCAGTGACTTCTAATCTCTCGATCTCCCTCTCATCCTTTGATGAACCTTTGAACAAATGGACGTGGGTCCTCTGACTCGGAGAATGTGATGTAAGCACGATTAAACGCGGCTTCCACTGTTTTGCAAGCGCATAGACAAGCAGCGAAGAAGGAGGAGTAAATTTTGGCAATACTGAAGATAACTCTGTGAAGGGGCGGAGTGTCGCCAACGTCGCAGGAAACGATGGTATGCGCGCCGGTTGAGGCGGACCATGAGGAGAATCCAGGGATGACCGACTCTCCGACTTGCACAAGTCGTGCAAAAGTTCAGGATCGAGCCCAATTGACTGTGCGGCTACATCCCGTAACCGTTCGCGTTCCTCGTGCTCGTAGTCTCCGTGTGCAGTTGTGCCACCAATCGTTGAGGTGACAGTTGTATTGTTGCATGCATTGATTTCGATGACTTGCGGCACGACACTGCTTGTATGGGATAGGGAGTGGAAGTTTGATTTCTTTCGAGAGACAGAACCAATTTTTTTGCGGAAACTGAAAGCGTCGGAAGCAACTGACAAGAGGCTCGTACGATGCCTGGACGAGAGGGATGACGAGTGTTGCTGAAAGTGGGAATGCAAAGGAACGGCACGCGAAGAAGAGTCGTATAGTGTGGGTGAGGTGGAAGACTCTGAGGACTGGGAGCCAATGTTGTCGGTATCTGAACAAAAAAAGAGAAAAGAGTTAGTCGAGTGCGTTGACCAGAGGGGGGACCTCGCCCCGCACGTATTGCGCCCGGCGGTGCTGATTTCGCAGGCCCACCGTATGGGAGAGAGACACTCACGGCTGTGACCGTATCCGTAGTCAAGATCTAATGTGTTCGCGTCGGTGCCATCGAGGGAGCGATCTTTGCCTTTTAGTTTTGGGCCTGGTAAGATGGTCGCATGGGAGGGGGATGAAACGGAGGTACGCCTGGGCAGCCAGGATTGCTGAGGCATCTCAGTGTGGGAGGGAGCGGTGAAGCTGGCAAAAGACGGGTCAGATGTCGTTGTCATCAGAGGCAGTGGACTCGCATGAATAGCCACGATACAATCCAGTATACTATGCACTGCGACGCCGATGAAATCGCGCGCGTGGAATGAATGAAACACTTGCCTTGGTCCACTCGTCGTCGTCGTCGTCTCGCATGCGTCTTGCCGCTGCAACGGACGTCGTCGGGTTGTCACGCAGGATCATTTTAATTTCGAGTCACCCATGTCAACGTCAACGTCAACGTCAACGTCAATCAGGCTTCAACTCATTTTCTCGTCAGTCTCCATTGTCGTAGCACACCGATGGGCATAGCGATGACATTACTAAGTATCCATTATGGCAAACCTGGTCTCCCAGCACTCCGTTTATACGTTCCATAAGGACCGACAGTGCCCGGCGCTCCGCCCAGCATCTTCTTTGGAGCTGTTCCATCACTGTGCCGTGGAATAGACGCCCTCTGTTGATCCACCGGTTCGGCCCCCGTTCTGGTCCCATGCTCGGGTTCCCGAACATCAAGGCCAAGCAGACGTCTCAGGACGGCATTTTCACGCTCCAGACGCGAGAGTTCACACTCCCGTTCCAGGGCCCAATCGTCATCCTCTTTCTGTCCGAAATCAAGATCGTCCGACGGTGAGTTGTTGGTTTCAAAAGGTACACTTTGAGAACTTGGAGATGGGACGTCTTCGCCGTTAAGAACACGCAACAGGGAGCGTAACGTGGCGGATATACGACCCAGTGAAATGGATTCCGCAGTGGTCGATGAAAGTACGCGTAAGAGATTCTCGGACTCCTTGGCAAGGAGCCTTGCTTCATATTCACGGATCAATGCGAGCTCGTGTTCTTGGACATCCCGCTGAACGAAGAGGTGAGTCGAGTAACAACAGAATAGCATGCGAGAGGGGAGCAAACGACGTACAGCCCTCGTTCGGAAAGCACTCATGACACTCTCCAATGTCTGCTCGTACTCTTTAATGAGCACACCCAGTTGTTTGTTGTCGTGCAGCAGACTCTGGTTTTCTGCCGCAAGAGACGAATTCATGCGTTCGAGTTCAGCATCATACACATCTACAGCCGTAGGCGTAGGCTTAGTATGAACCAGAGATACACTTCTTCGTTCATACAAATACCTTGAGGCTTGTCGAGATTGAACCTGTAAATGGTTGATGTGTATATGCGCCGTCCCCGCACAGTTCAAACGCACCTTCGCAACACAAAACCGGTTTTCGAGTGCGTCGCCTGGGTCTGCAGATGTTGACTGAGTGGCGACTTGATCAGCGGAGAAGTGGTGCGCACCTTGACAGCCCCTGCGGAAGCATGAAGTGTTATAGAAAATGACTTATTTTGTGCGAGCTGTTCCGAGAGTTCTTGGATGGTGTTCAAGAGCTGGACGAGTTCGGACTCGCCAGTGTTGTCGACGATGGTCATCCTTGGACTCAACTTTGGATCCCGCTTTGGCACTAATACCACTTGTGTGGACTAACCCGGCCCACAAAGCAATCACGCAAACGCGTATCTATTGTCCTCTGTGGGCTCGTGTGGACTGACCTTGCGATCAGGATGAATATATACGACAGCATGTCCTTGCTGTCTCCATGGCCTCACCACACTACCCTCACCCCCTGGTGCGCGCACGTCCACCGCTAGACCAACTTCAAGTTGCACCCAGCACGAAAACTGCAAGTTTAGACAGCGACGAGTCTGTGCCGCCTACATCAGGTGTCCTAGATGATAGTGCCGTGACTTCTCCGTTCGATCTGGAGAGGACCTTCCCTGCTATCTTGGCACCATTCTCGCTCCTTCGCAGGATCCCTGAATCCCTAGATATCGATGCACTACGCGCCCTGGCGCCCGTATTTTCTCATTGTCTCGATGCGATCCTGCATTCCATGGCCCATCTCCCCGAGCATATACCCACAAGTCCAAAGTACCGTCTTGCATTGCGTGGGGTCATCTTCTCAAAAGATATGTTTCTGGGTCACGTTAGCCGTATATCACTGCATGAACGATCGTCGTCTCGTCAAGAGGCAATCCACGGCGCTATGCAGCTTCTTGACATGACAATGTCGAGTCTCAAGGGCTTCTTGAATGCTGCCGCATACGAAGTAGCACAGTTGAAGCCTTTGCCGCAAATTCCTGTCGAGGACGATCTTAGCCGAGTTGCAGACGAGTCTTATGTATCGGCTTCACTCTCGCATTTTTCCGCTGAAAGTCACCAACCCAGTTCGAACACATACACTCTTGCATCACACTCGACGGATGCGCCCGATCGACCACAGGAACCCGAGGATCCTACGTTGCTCAGGCCCCAACCCCGTCACTCCAGAGCTAGAAAGCAACCGTCTCGCCCGGAATTGGCTGGTCTCCATTCCACCGCTTCTAGCACACTGGTTAACAGCGAATCGGACGACCTGAGCTGCGGTTATGTGTATGTTTCCATTAATCTACGCAACTCATTGGCGCAATTTCCCGTTTCAATCGATCCGACTGCCGGCACAATATCCCACCCTGAAGATGTGACAGAACTTTGGAAAGATCGTAACGGGTTCGCTCAGCTTGCATCTCTCAAGGCACTCGTGCGTTATATGACGAGCTCCGATGCTGACAGTGACGTGGAGATCATCGATGTCTTCTTCTTATGTTTTCGCTTTTTCGCGGGTCCCAAGGAAACATTCGACGCTCTCGTCGCAAGATACGACGAAAACTTAAGTTCTCAATCTCCCTCCGTGATGCGATCATATTCTATTCAGGTTAAGCTACGGATTGCAAGGCTATTGTACCTCTGGGTGGACCTTCACTGGCGAGCGGAGGATGCAGAAGTGTTAACACCCCTGATGCAATTTGCCACCTCTCGCTTGGCGCAAGACATACCACGGGAAGCATCCATGAAGCTGGTTTCTTTGTTGCACCAACGGGCTTGCGCTGGCGAGAAATCTAGGGGACTCAGAAAGGAAAAAACGATCATGCGCGCGGAAGCAAAATACCGACAAGAGCTACTTAGCAGTACTTGGGAACCACGGGAGAGAAAGTCAATGATGAGACACGACTTCTCCAGAGTCAAACTCGAGCATTTTCACTCTCCCGGAGGGCATGCCATGCTGGCACTTCAGATAACACTTCTTTTGTGGGAAAAGTATCGTGCCTTCGAGCCTGAAGACGCTGTTCGGTATCTGATGACTAGGAACGGTGATGACATCCCGCCCACGTCCGAGGTTGCACGCCAAGTGACAAATTTCATGGCCTACGAGAGAGCTGTTCACCGGTTTGTCATGAATAGTATCGGGTCCGCCCAATCGGTGCAAAAGCGAACTGAACTGACCGAATTATTCCTGGAATTGTCCACAGTAAGTTTTCTCCTAATAGGTCAACGAGGACTGGTTGACATGGGACAGAAATGTCACGAACTCCGTAACTACTCCGCTGCCTGTCTGATCGCCCTCGCTTGTGACCGCCCAACTGTGCTTCCTTTCATCACGGTACGTAGCTTTATGTTTGCGGTGGACATTTCGTACATATCCTCACTGCCTGCCAGAAATTGAAGCTCAGTCCAGTTCACGAGCGAATGAAGGCTACGTTAAGGGAATTTTATACGCGGGAAAACCATCATATGGCAGGTTATAAGCAAGCCCTGCAGAGTTGCAGCTGTCCTGCCCTCCCCGGAATGAGTGAGCATTCTCCTGCCTTTGTTGTACAGACACGCCTGATACTCCAGACAGTGCTCTTCATCCGGGAAGTTGCGCGTGGATGTGGGTCGGGACCATATGACCAGCATCCAGCATTTCCTGGGTCTCGTCTAATAAATTTGAAACGCTACCGTCCAATAACGTGGGCTGTTAGGGGTTAGTTCGAGCCTCTGGCGCATTCGATGGTATTTGACAGTTCTTGTGCAGTGATGGAGAAATGCCACGCCCCATTCAGAATCCAGCGTATTGATTATATCTGTGACTGGCTGGAACACGTTTTGTCCGAATACCTCGTTGGTACTGAAGTGGAATGGGAAAACCGCATATACGACAATTGGTACGTCAACTACAACTAGACTTGGGCAGGATTCAATCCGATCTCCGCAGTCGTCAACTATGAGAGGCCCATGCTTCTACATTATCAACCCGACCCCAGTTGCTCTATGTATCTGTAATTTCTTTGGTGCAAACTTTCTTTCTGATCACTGACAGGCGTTGCTTCATTGTATCTTTCGTGTTTCCTGAACATGATCGACACGCTCGTTGTCCTCTCTCCCAATGAGATGTATTGAGGACATAGGTTCTGTACCATAGCATATTTGCATGTTTGCGTACATAACCACATGCGAGTGCCGCACATGTGCTGGATGAATGGAATCATGTACGGGCTGCCTCGATTCGTCTCCTTGCGATCTGACGTCTGTTCAATGATGAAAGAGAAGTAGTGACAACCGCATCCTTGTCCTTGCTCCGCTCCACCTCCTCGCCTGAAACACCCAGGATGATTTCAACGTGGCAAGGGTGACCTTGGTAGGGGTTAATGCGACCGTGTGCACGGTACGTGCGACGACGGGTTTTCTGAGTAAGTCGAGTCAAAAGCTTGACCATAGGATGAGGCTTGTTGAAACATACCGGTGCTTGCTGAACGACGATGTTTTTGATGGTGAGTTCTTCGAGTTCCAAGCTCTTTGCGTCAGCATTGGCCTCGGCATTTTTCAAGAGGCGGGTGATGAACTTGACGGATTTCTCGGGCCAGCGACCTGGGGTGGTGATTTTCGTCAAGGTGCGATCTCTTTCTGTTTACGATAGTCACCTTGGGTCGTCTTAAATTGCTTGGCCTGGCTAGCACGACCGACACCACCCGAGTAACGGCGGAAGGGAATTACTTGTTTGTGCTCCACAACATCGCCAAGGTAAGCATATGCCTTGGTCAATTTCATGCCTATTACGAGGCGCTTAGTTTCGGTCGACAATGCTCATCTGGTCATGAACGCACCCGAGAGGGCAGCGGCAACCTCACGCATGTTCTTGAAATGTGTGCGCAGGTACTCGCCACGGGCGCGGGCGGCTATACGAATGCAACATGATCAGGCACAGTAGTGAGCTTGTTCTGAAGACCGACTTTTTTCGGGGTTGGTAGCGAGGGCAGCTGCGGCGTAGCGAACTGGACGGATAAATTGTCAGGAATCTGCGACGGTAGCATGTCGGACTCGCACGTACCCATCTTGAGGAGATTGTCAATCGCGTTGTGTCCTGGATGGAGGTGGGGAATTGGATGATTGTGGCTTGAACCTTATTTTGGTAGTTTTACGGATTTTGCCGAGGCAATAGACCCACGTGACTGTTCCCCTTGAGCCAATCGGGAGGCAAGACGCACGCGAAACGACCAGCCCGAATTCCGTGTTTCAACCAGCCCATGCCAGCAATCAATGACAGTCATGATTCGTCGGGAGTTGCGCTTGCCCATCACCCCAATGTATCCTCCTCTTCTCAGTCGACTGCCTTGACATCCAACAGCATGTCCCAGGAAACAGACAACTTGAACAAACCATCTGATGACCAGGTGCGCATACAAACACCATGCGACAGAGTGTGTGTCACGAGCCCGATCACAGCTGGAAGCGCTGACAGCTCTCCTCGAGAGAGAGAACCGCATAAAAGAAGGAGCAGAGAAGTTCCTCAAGCTCCCTATCACCGTAGGGGCTGGTCATGGATCGCTGGGAATCGCACTGAACTTGATCTCATAAGGACACTATGCGAATGCAAGTCGAGTCAGAACTGGAGATGGCCGCAAACGAGATAGATTTACTCACCAAGAGAATTGAACAAGGTGAGGTCAATTCAACCATGTATTCTTTCTCAATCCCTACCGGACTCCTCCAAGAAACATCACGTGGAAAACGGAGAAGGAATGGTATTGGACCCACGACCAAACGCAAATTCGCCGGGCAAGCCCCGCCGTCCAGTGTCCGCTTCAGAGCAGACAGCGATGACAGGGATCGAGGTAATCATTCCCTGACGATGACCATGTGGTTGATTCAACAGCTCTTTCAGATGACTTTCGTACCGCGTTGAACCAGGCGAATTCTTATCTCAAGTCACTCGCAGCTCCTTCTCGCCCGACTCCATCTACTCCAGCAGTGGCATCTTCGTCGAGCAGTCCTACCGCCCCTACGAATTCCGAGCTCGACAAAGCGCGCATAGACGTCATGAATAAACTTGTTAGTCTTCTACAACGCAATCTTCGCGTCCAGTATGAGTTAAGCGTATCCGACTTGGTGCAAGCGTCAGTTCCATTCCTACCTATCTTCATGGCGTGCCAGCTTACGGAATGTACAAGTGTGATCCCATGCCTCTCAGACAGATTCTCAAGCCACTGTCACGCGGCGGCATATAGACTCATCCGCCACTCATTAGTCGATTTCGCCTCGGTAGAGGAGCTGCATCGTCAACCATTGGAATGGTTCATAGTAAAGTGGTATTGTTTATTTCTGGGTCAGAATTGTATGTGAACCTCCTGTAGGTCGCTGGCGCGCGACAACAAACATGCTGTTGAGAGAGAACAGGTCATCAAGCTCATCCGTACCGTGGTTGATATCGTATCCGAAAAGCGTGACAGACGAGGAAACACTGGATCAACTTTGATTCCGCTGTCCGAACCGATAATGCGAGCATTTGTTGCCGTTGCCGAGCACGCGGAGGATCCGTTTAGGCAGATATGTGTCCAAACGCTGGCCGAGATGAGTTCGTCGAGGCTGTAAGTGAGTTGTTGCCACGCCCTAATTGTATCCTCCACAATAGGTTTGCTTGATATCGATCTGGTTGCAAGAACAGGGGGTATCCGATTCCTCCTTCATGCTCTTGGCGAGGGTCCAGTCGAGATCGGACCTGTCCTCGCAGCTACGTTCCTTCACATCATCGACTCTCCCCGCACTCGTGCTTACTTGCGGTTGGGCATCGATGTCGAGGTATGGTGCAAAATTATACGTTTTGTTCCCCTTAAACAGTTTTCCAAGATTGCACTCTTGGCAGTGACCGACGCCTACGGACGAGGCTCTGATCACGCGGAACGCATGAGAAGTTGCACAAAGGTTATAGAACTCATGCTGCGGACTTGGAGTGGTTGGTATCACAAATATTTGATCTTCTCGTGGCTGACGCTGTGCTAGGTCTTATGTATTTTTGCATGGAGGATCAGAGAGCGATCAAATCCATCGTCAATACACTGCGGATACCTTCCCTTGACACAAGGGTATATCGATACTGTTTATGCGAGCTCAAGTACTCACGGGAATGTAGGAAATCATTCTCGATATGTTCTTTGATCTTCTTAACATCAAAGCCCCTGAGTGGTACAAGACATTCATCGATGGACGTCGTTTGACGAGTGTGTAACCTTACTCTATCATACCGTGGAATCCAAGACTCATGTTTTGTAGTGTACCGAAAACCTCGGAATTTGCCGGAGCGCATTGGCGAAAACAAGTCGCCAGAGCGGCCACCCGAAACACTGAAGCTGACTGACCAATATATTGCTCTCCTACTTTTAGTCTTCACTAATGCGGGTTTGCTAGATGTAATCACATTTCACTTCCTTTGAAAGAGTTCCATCCCTGACGATTCCCTTAGGCATTAACTTGTATGCTAGAGGAAAGCACCATTGGGTCCAGCTTGACGCGTAAAGCCACATTGCTTATGGCAGAAGTCATGCAAATGGCGAATCGAGTATTACCACTAACCATTGCGGCGAATATACAGGCTGTCCCTCGCGTCTTCAATCTCGCATCGGATTACAACCACGGGGAGCATAGGATCATTGGAACATCAGCAATATCCGCGATTGATAGTTTTAACCGTAACCGTGCGAGACTTCAACCTAATGTCAAGGGTACGAGACCGAGGTTAGCGCATTTTTGATCTCGTACGCCTTCAATCACGGCATTGATCTTGATCTTGTTCAGGGCTAATTCTGCGGAGGATGCCGTTCGACGAGGACAACGTCAGGTAGAGCAAAGCAAGATCAAAATCGGCATGCAAATGGATGATAAATCATTCCAATCATGCTTAATTGAGACTCAGGTGAATGGCCACACGCATAGATGTCAGGTTTAGGTTGTAAGAGCGCTCTCTAGGTTATGCTCACCAAAGACAATACGAAGTGGAATTTTGACATGCTACAAGAATTAATTGATGGTCCACTCCTGAACCCTAAACGGCTGGAGGAGGCTATCAAAGTTTCGCGTTTCATGCGTCGTCTTATGTCATTTTTTCACCCATTTTCACATCGTTTCTCCGACCTTCCGCGAAAACAGGCGAGTTCAGCCTTAGGTCTTGTTGTTTCTGACTTACAAAGGTTGTTTGCCAGTCCAATATTCGATGGGTGCGGTTGGGATGTAATCTCCTCACGACTCTTCTTGCAAGCCCAGACGGTGTTCGCTTTCTCACAACGGAGGACGATTTTCTTGATCAGATCGTTAAGAGTTTTGCCCAGCTCGATCCAGTGCGCGTCTCATTAGCTATAATTTCCCCGCGCTGACCCTGAACGGCAGTTTAACCCCACTCCTGAATCTGATCCAATTTTCTCTAAAGCACGCATATCGGATACCTTGACTTATGGCTTTTTTGAAATGCTTGGCACTCTCAGCAAGCACCCAGAGGGACTCGAGTGCGTTGTGGGCATTTGCATGACACCGTTATTGACAATTTCACAGGCTCTTGGAAAAGTCGAAGATCTTTACTGCTTTCTACCACCTTAGCGAGCTCCGAAATCGTGAAGATCTCATAACTGCAGTGATCACGAACCTGGACTACACCATGCACGTATCGACACGTTTTTATTTTCATGACGCTCAAATATGACAAACGTATAGTGATGGACACCCCCGTGTAGTGCTTTTAAAAGCTCTGACGTCCGAAGACGTTCACATACGCCTTTTTGCGACGAGTCATCTTGGCGAGCTCATCCGCAATTCCCTAAGCCCGGTTCCTTGGAGCTTGCGACTTCTCCTAACGCAACTCTACGATCCTTCTCCGGAAGTATGTGAGATGGCCATCCAGTTCCTTGAAGAGGCTTGCGATGCAATGGAAGTGCTCCAGCTTGTTGTGGAAATGCAGCCCACGATGGACCATCTCGGCGACATAGGTCATCCATTATTGCTGAAGTTGGTTCCAAACAAGACACTTTGAATTCATCAAATTGACATGATCCCATTAGATTTATGTCCACTCCCATGGGCTTCCGGTATCTCTACAACGCTGGCTACATTGACAGAGAGATGGATATGTGGTTCCATGTAAGGACAGTGACCTTGTTCATCCTTTGACTAACAACTAGTATATAAGGAACGAAACACCTATTATGTAGTCCAAGTAGAGATTTTTTTGGCCAAGGTATTCAGTTCTGAAGCTGCGGAGGATGACGAAGACGTTCTGCGAGTATCATGTTTTTGTTCCAGCTCTAGCTCTAATCAATGCTACATAGTGCCTTCGATGGAGTCGTCCCACCTCATTTTTACGGGGAGATGTCCAAGACTGAACTTGGCTGTCAAGTCTTGAGTGAAAAGGGGCACTTTGTAGAATTTTCTCATTTTATTCGGCAGCATGGTCTTGAGAGCGAAGATCTCGAACTCATCCTGAAGCTGAAGAGTATTCTTTGGGCGGTTGTGGGTCGTTTGCTACATCTTTTCCCGTTGCGATCCCTGATTCGCTGATATTTGCAGGGTAATGTTGGCGCCACCGATGGTGGCTTGCCGTTTCTCGACGAGGAGGAGATCATTCCGTCGATCCTTGACATTGCAGAACACTCTCTCATACCTTCCGTGCGAGGGTGAGCCGACAGAGCGCAAAGCTCGATGAGATACTGAATGGATTTTTAGAACATGTTTCTTTGTCTTGGGGTTGATATCATCGACGACACAAGGAGCTGAAATATTGGACGACTTCAGGTGGGAGGCCACTCTGTCGCCACTCGGTCTCCCAACCGGATTGTGTGTACCAGTGGACTTGGACCGATTCATTTCGGTATGGGTCGTGCGCATAAACGAAGCTGTTTTGCTTACAATTTTCTCAAGCTCCCCACGTGGGAACCAGTTCAAGTCAAAAGTGATGCAGACATTCGCCTACTTCCACCTACTGCACACATGGAACTCGAAGTGATCACCGCGATTGATAATTTGAGTAACACCGTGATTGCAAATACTGCCTCACGTTCCCTCGCAAGGTCAGTCCTTGCTACTGAACCAGTCATCAAGTCATCGCTGACTCATCTTGGCGTGCCAGAATGAAGTCACGGCCCGAGTACCGTTTCGCGTTCACCTCTCCATCAGTGTTCTTTAGGGCCCTCCATATCATCTCCACGCAGCGCTATCGTCTCCCTGTGCGGAGATACATTCTCGATCTATTCAATATTGAGCTTGACCAAGATGTGATCAAGGCGATATGCGACGCCGCTGTCACCCTCCGTGCACCCCCATCCTTCAAGCAATCCGAGGCTCACATCAGCCGAGTTGTCAGCATGTTGGGCCCGAAACACGCTGGCAGGGAGTCTGATAGCGACGCAGAGGAGGAAGATTCAGAGATGGACGACATGGCCGAAGAAGCTGTCATCAAGAACAATCCTGCCATAATGCTACGTCCAGTGAGCAGAATCATTGGGTTTGACACATGATGAACTTCTTTGGCATTGATCGACTACACTCTTCGTAAAGGAAGCATCATTGTAATTTATGATACACACATAGTTGCATATATATACCCGTTCTCAGACCAAAGCTCCGGTGACCCTTCTACACGTTCACTTGTGGTAAATGACCGGCGTACCTAGCATATGCGTGCAAGGGCTCGGACGATCATCTGTCCAAGCTTTCCAGAGTGTAAGCGATGGCTTATGGGACCAGAGAAGACCTACTTTTTCGTACAATGGAAACAGTGCCGAGCGACACACATACGCCAGAGACAGGAGCACGAATACAGACACCTTCAGCACGCCAAACATCTTCTCCATCCTCCGTTTCCTCAGCCACTTCTGTCCATCTATTACCGTATAGTGTGTCCAATTCGGTCGGCGGAGCCACCACCACCAGAGGGTAACTGCCCAAGGGAATGGATTAAAAATCTTTCCGGTTCCATCCACACGTTGCCAGGAGTAACATTCCGTGTGCACAGAACGCGACAGTCGTTCCTGGAGCTTCGCATTGTACGTATCCGTGGCATCCGCTTTGACAATAAAGGCCGATACCAAACCGTCAAGAACTGGTTTGACAAGCTGTAAAGAATAGGCGATCTGTTGAACCATGAGAGTGAGAACCACGGCAGCACAGGTAGTTGTCACGAACCTGGACTTCTTCTATGAAAAGCGTGGACGCTGGTGTGCCGGTGTTAGGACCTGGAATGACGTGCTTGAGTGAACGACGCGATTAGGTTTCACATGTGACGTACCCGCTAACATGTAGAAATTCGGGATGTCGGGGATCGTTGTACCATAATAGCCAGTCGGCCCTCCATGAGCATCGTAGTATCCTTGGACAGTTGTTTCGTTTAATCCTCTCACATGCACGGGATACTGATGCTAATGCGCGACGCCGTCAGCGAGCCCAACTTGTATAGTGGACGAAACGTATGACCCCTACGAATCCCGTCGCGTAGACGATATTATCAAATGGTAATATTTCACCTTTCCAAGGAAAAATGTCACATTTCGCAGCGTGTCAAAAGAAAGATGTGTTACCTTTCGTCGTCAGGATGCCGTTCTCTACTATTTGTTCAATCCTATCAAAGTTGAGTGCGACGTTCGGTAAACTAAGGCTTTTAAGGTAACCGCTGTCAGCCACTACGGAACAGGCGGATATATAAATATATAAGTAGGGTGATCGGCTCTGGGTTAACATGACCCACCTGTTCGTTTGCACCCAGGGGCTAAGAAGGCATTGGGAACTAATACGTTGAGGACACGCAATGGACTCACGATGCGTGGGTATCAGGTAATCGTGATATTTGCTCGGCGTATTGTCTAGTATGTATTGTCGCAAAGCCTGCAAGACATTAGCATTTTGCATGTCGCGCCAGACGCCAATCGTACTTGACGATCTCTTTCACGGGCCGCTACACTCTGAGGCCTCAGCGAGGGCCAGTCGAACTATGAGCATCAGTTGTAAGGTTCAAACAAAAGGGGAATATCAAACACCTTGAACATGATATACGCGCGGTGAAGCCTCATCATCAGGGGTATGTTGGCAAACACCCACTTCGCCGTATCGGAATATGGTATATGGGGCTGAAATCGTGAATAAGTGCGGGAATACGGACACGCCAGAGATCAAGAGACCCACTCGTGTGTTTAACCACACTGGAGTTCGGATGAAATTGACAACGTGAACACTCGAGTCTGCCGCAAGGGAAGGGACGAATTGGGCACTAGGAAACATGTCAATACGTTGACTGAAAACCTGTTACCTCACCAAGTACCCAGAAGACGCATTACCAATGACGGCCACACGTTTAAAACGAAAATCCAGTCCCTGGGGCCATGATGCTGAATGAAACGAAACTCCCTTGAACGTTTCGATGCCCGGTATTTCGTATGGTATTTTTGGTATCTCGAGGACTCCTACCGCTGAAATGACGATATGGGCGATATCAGCGGTCTTCTTTCCTGTCAGAACGTCTTCGGAGATAATCTTGTAGCACTTGTGAACATCATTCCACTCGGCCGAGATCACTTTGCTGTTAAAGACAAGGTGGGAGTACAGGCCATACTTCTTTGCAAGCCCAGCCCAGTAGTCTTGAATTTCGGGTTGAAGACCGTGAGATTTACTCCAGTTAGGATTGAGGTCAGACGAGAGGCTATACCAGTGTATCTCCACGTCAGAGGAGCAGCCCTAAGAACGGTGAATAGAGGGTTCCTAGATGAGTTGTGGCACCTACAGGATATGTATTGGCCTGCAAAGATGTCAAACATCTACTGTTAGCTTGTCACTGGTACTCACTCTCCAGCAGCCGCCTACTTCGCTTGCCTTTTCATATATCTAGGAAGTGGGGGTGAGCGAACCCCACCCACTGGGGTAACGTGGCGACACTTGCAGTAAAGTTTCCGAAGCCCAACCTGGATTTGAGTGCGATAGCAAAGGACAAACCTCCAACGCTCGAGTACGACTCAGCATGTCATACTCCGGGAGAAAGACGACTCACCCAGCACCAATGATGACCACTCGGGGTTGTCGTGCAACCCTCTCCATTGGAGTGGACAGGATGAGATCCACTAGTGGATGATTTTATTATGGTTCGTACATTTATATTATCTCAGGTCCAGTGGGAACGTCATTAGTAGCGCGTGAAGTGAGTAGTAGCCAGCGCGGACGCCGATCTGATAATCTTTTATTTTCATTTTACATAATTGTTGGCCACCGTCTGCACAGCCACTACGGTGTAGACCCGGATGCAACGACACGCAGTCACTGGCACATCGAGAACAATGTCCCTCCTTCGTGCTTGCCGTGCTCGACCAACTTTTAATCATATTCGGGGCCTCACTACTCAAACCCCAGTTGCTACCGGGAAATCAGAGAGCACACAGATCGCGGACCCTGTCCATGCCGAGGTTTTTACCGCTGATGCAGTGAGCGGTGCACCTGGTATGCATCTCAATCATCGTTTTAATGCAACTGACACACGTCCCCAGCTGAGCTTCGACATCGCGCGGTCCGCATCTACCAACCTACACGTAACACCATGCAAAGTGGCTCTGGAAAATCGGAACGTTGGCGCATCGACTGGGATATCCTCCAGGGCGCCGGTCGTTGGGAGAATCCCTTGATGGGTTGGGCTAGTTCGTGAGTAGTTACTGTGCGAACCTCGTACTGTGTATTGACTCTTTCCCTAGCGCAGATTACATGCAAGGCACACGCATCTCGTTCAAGAGCAAGGAGGACGCTATCCATTTCGCTGAGAAGCAAGGTAGGTCATCTTTTTCTCCAGCATTTCTTTCGTTGATGTTCGATCCTAGGGTGGGACTACTACATGTAAGCTTCAAGTAATTTGAGTATGTATGGCTCATCCATTTTCGTTCTGTAGTCAACCAGAGACTGTCAAGAGGATCCCTCCGAAAAATTACTCGGAAAACTTTGTATACAAACCACATAAATTACGCATCATGCGTACAAAGTAGAGTTCGCTGCTTCATTAGATCTCCCTGAATGTCATTCCAGTGGGGAGATGTTATTAGAAGATGGCAAACAACAGCCTGGATCCGACAACTTTTCTTTGGAACTGTCTTGGTTTCCCATCTGACTGACGTCGACTGGCGACACACAATACCATTATTCCCATCGGGATGCTGAGCTGGAGATCTCCATGCGAGGCCAGCAACCATAATGAAACTGGCTGCATATGTTGAGTTAGTCACATGAACAAGAACCGTGTGCGACCTTGCTCGATGTTCCATTCATGTCTGTCGTAGTCGATAAATCGGATGAGCCAGCAGCCTACTTCGCTCTATAAATGAAGGTGACGACGAGTGCTGACGGGACATGTGCAACTCGAGATTAATCTCATATTCAGATGGCGCATGACCGTTGAGCTAGCAAGTACAATACCGTGTTATAACAGTGAAGTCCTAGTGACCCGACATGCTATAAAAATAAAACGTGCCAATGTAGATCCCCTGGTGGTCGAGAATATCACCGTCAAAGAAGTTGGGTAACTGTCATATAGTACATTGAGCGTCTGTTGCGTTGTCGTCGCCTAAGAGCTGTTGTGCCTACCTGGACATTTGACTGCGTCGTTGGGCTGAATGTGAACTTCGCTCACGACGTGTGTAAAACCCAAGACATGGTCAGGGACGATGGGAATGATATCTCTTTCGCTGTTTATCCGCTGGAAACCAGAAATCTGTAAAAAAAAGATATGATGCGGGTGTGAGATGGAAAATAAAGAAAACGCACGGTTGTGATAATCGAATAGAACGGTCCATGCAGGATACCGACGCGAGGCATACCAGAGTGACGGGTGTCGCGCAACACGAGAAATGAGGGCCTTGATCCGGGGCAGTCTGGACATATTCGTTGGCGAAGCCGCTGTGGACACTGCTGCTCACGCCAGGAAACAGGGTGACATCGGCGAAGCTGGAAAGGCTAATAACAGTTCGATGGCATTACTGCCACCGCCGGTTAGTCCTCTCGGATCCAGACAGATGGAGGACGACCCTGTGTGCAGCCCTCACACACTGGATGAAAGGGGCGAGAGCGATGGGGATGCGGCATTTTATGTACCTAGATGTCCGACGATCAGAAGGTCAGCATCGTCGTCGTCGTCGGTGTCAATGTCAACCCACATTCCCACCGAAGTTCCTCATTCTTCAGTCCCGTCGTCCATCCGAATCGCGAGCATGTCCTTTCATGGGCGCGACGACATCCCCCAACTCGTTGACCAGCCCGTCTCACCGCCCTCCAAACACTCCCAGCCCTGTCCCACCAAGAAAAATCGCAGAGAGAAAAGCCGCATCGAACTCGCCCCAGATCAGCCCCTCACCACACAGGGAAAACGCCGCGCACGCGTATACGTCGCTTGCTTGCAATGGTATGTCCATCCTTCCCTTTTCCCTTTCCCTTCCCCTCCTCACCCTTATTCAAGTCGAACGCGTAAAATACGTTGCGATGGCGCAAAGCCCTCCTGCCATAACTGTGCCCGTCGTGCTAAGCCGACCGACCCCTGCGTCTACGACGCTGCACCGAAGCGCAGAGGCCCAGACAAGGCTCCCGGTGCACGCCAGCGCATGGCACACGAGGCTCATCACGGGAGTGATACAGTCGCATCCCGTCGTCGCCGTCGAAAGAGACGCGACACCCCGTCTCCACAACCTCAGTCTCGTCCCCTCTCTGCATCCGCCCACCCTCTCGCTCCACTCAATCAGCCCCCTCTCGTTCTCGACCCACAATTAGTCGATATGCCCCCATTTCACTCCACTCCCACAGTTTCCCCACCACCCTTGCGTCCTGGTCTCACCGCCTCAGGACCACGCATATCCGATTCACTTTCGGTGCTCCCCGGCGGCACATTATACCACATGACGAGCAGTCAGGTATTAACTTGATCTCTTCATCGCCGTTGACATTCTCATATCAGTTGTGACCAAAGGGTCCACCCAATATACACGTTCCTTCCTATCTCGACCCCCATCCCCCAGTCAACTCCCTCATTACCACAACTACAACCATGACTCATTCATCCATCTCCCCGCACGAAGATCCAGACACCGACACTTCCTTTCCATTTCCATCCACACCCATGTCTGGATGTCAACAAGCGGCGAACCAGATTACTAGCGATTTCTGTTCCGCTATTCGAATTATTGGTTTTCCTTCATCAATGTCCCTCGGCTTCTTTTTCCATCTATTTCGACCCGGAAAGGCGGCTCCGCATGCAACCTAGCTTCTTACCTACCGCTCTTACCATCGCCACCTTTTTTCAGTCCTCCGAGGCCGGATTTGGCAAAGAAGGCCGCCAGAAAGCGACGCGTCTCCGGGATGCCGCTCAAGCTGCCCTTGAGGCCAGCCTGAATGCTCGCTGGAAGAACTAGCACAAGCAGCTTGGGTAAGCAGGTCCTTTTGTTCCGTCGCTTATCTGACCGTCTGAAAGCTACTAGCGTTATTCGAAGTCTGCGCGCATCCTGATCACAGTAGCGAGCGATGCTCATCTGGTCTGGTCATACTCGACGCCATCATCAGGACGCTTTCTCTGACCTTTGTTGACGTGGAAGATTCAGTTTCCACTAGATTTTTTCCACGTTCTATCCCTTCGGTCATGGTTGCGTCAGTCTTGGGCGATTAATTCATTATTCGGCGCCGGAGCAGACCACACACACACGTCGTATATCTGGCAAGGCCGCTGTTATATTTCCCGGTCACTCGCACAATGTTCGACGACGGCTCATACGTGTACTCTCCTGTGGTTATCTTCCCCTGGGTGGGGTCGTTCTTGGTCAGAGGCCGAGATCAGAAAGGAGACTTGTCGGAAGCTTTACTGGAGCACGTTCACCGCTGGTCACACTCATATATCACATCAGCGAACCAACCGATTGCACTACTCTTTCCTGGAGAGGCGATGCGCTCCCCCGATTCTCATTCCGGAAAAGATACCAATGTGGTCACTCAATTGCCGGACCATACTTCTCTGGCACAGTTGTCTGAGGATGCGACGCGATCCCAGCGCATCGGAAGCCAATATGGCATGCTTTGGGCTTGACGCATGGCTCGAAGCAGACATGCTTGCAGAAGCGCTCGACTCACATGAATGTGACCTCGAGAAAACGTTATTATTCCAGGGATGTGAGTATTTATGCAAGTAAGCGCGTCCTTCCCGGTGGTGAATCCAACTAAATCTCTCGTAGTGTACGGTTCGTGCTGACACGTCAATTACAACGATATATGCCGTTGTTTTACCCGTCAGAAACACGACCCAACCATTTCCAGTAACATCAATAACCATTTCCATAAGAAATCAATAGAGCGGCGTACATCGATCTTATCTCGATCTATATGCACTCGAGTCACACGTCGTTTTCGAGTCACCCACCGGGCCAATGTCGCCCAGCGGGTCGTCCAATCACTGAGAGCCGTGACAAGGCATGCATCGCATAATCTGATGCCATCGACCTTTTGGTTCATGAGTCAGATCAGCAAGTAGCATGGTACTAGGAAGCTATACTTCACGTTACTGATCTGCAACCGAAATAGGGCATTGTTTCTTTGGGAGTGCTCCAATTCGTTCAAATTTTTGCCCTCGACGTGGGCACCATCCTTTTCAAACCTATCGACCACCTGAGTACCCTTGTGGCCGTGTTCCGGTAAGTCCTGGAAGCCACCGCCTTGGATATGACTGAGGCAGAGAATCCGTGAATAACTCGCTGTTGCTTGTAGGAAAGCAGGTCTTCCCCTGTCCTCTCTTGAAATGGAGGACTGAGAATTATGCTTGTATTATGTAGTTCGTCTCGTTACAGATATTTCCTAAAAAGGGAATGATGTGGCTGCCACTACAGTCGCAGACGTACTTAAGCCTGAAATACGCGTTCTTTCCTTGACTTGCATGATAAGTGTCACGCATTCCATGGAAGACGTTCATCGAGCGCATACTCCAGATTTCAAGCCTTCTCTCACTCTCGACGCCGGACCGTCCACCTCGACACTGAAGCGACCACCCTCACCCTCCTTCGACGCTGTTGAAGACGAGATCACGAGGAAGAGGTTCAAGGAAGACCCCTCAGAACAGTTTGCGCAGCTACCGATGGCGTCTACGTCAAAATATGATGCCTTCGTCGAGGATCTTGCTCAGGAACTTCAGTGCGGCTGCTGCGCTGAACTCGTCTACCGGCCAGTCGTCGTGTCGCCTTGTCAACATTTCTTTTGCGGAAGGTATTCTTGGTTGATATGTTCAGAGTGTGATCAGATGCTAACAGGGGGCCGCAGTTGTTGTGTACTTTGGGTCAAGGTGAGTTGCCGTCACACTGCTGGCGCCAATGCCACGAAATGGTCTCGACCTGCGTCATCTTGGTTTCGCCAAACGCGTGATCGTTTCATTTTCACATTTCAAGGATGGTATCTTGAGGCGACACAGGCGCTAACTAGATTGATCTATAGAACGGTGGCACCAACTGTCCCGCCTGTAGGGGGGTCTCGAGTTTCGTTACGCCATCACGCCCTCTTCAGACAATCGTCGATGTATTGCTACGTGCGGAACCCTCGAGGACACGTACAGAGCGAGAGCGAATACAAGCGGACGAAATCTATAAAGTTGGCACATCGATGCGGGTGCGTACGGTGATTCATATGTATGCCGTCGTGTCTCAAGAATTCCTCTAGATCCCAACTCCTCGAGAGGCATCTCCAGAACCCAATCTCAATCAAAACTCGGATTATGCCCGTCCTTGCCCGCATTGTGGGCCGGATAATCCGTATGGATGGAGATGTCCACACCCGATTGTGGACTTTTCAGTCGACCCCGAACAGGCTTGGCATCTCGACGACGGTGCGCCACCGGGACATGCGTATTGCGGAAATTGGTACGAACTTCCTGTGTCTTATCTTCTAGCGTCGCTTATGGCCGTCCAACCAGTGAGATGCTGCTCGCCCTCGGAGCCCCTGTCACGACAAAATGCGATTTTTGCCAGGTGTCATTCTGTGGAATTAACGTCCAGGGTAGATGCACTGCGTCACCTTTAGTTGCCCAACATCCTCACAACATGAGCGACATCGGTGACCTCATTCAATCCTCCGAGGTCTATGATTGTTTTGAAAACAACACTGTGGAAGTTGAAATCATGTTGGATTACTTGACTAATGGACAAGTCTCCCCAAGACAAATATACCGCGATGTAAGTTCATCAATCTTGTCCCTAGAGTTTCTGAGATGTTGGTATTTGGCTCGTAGGTTGTGCAGCACATACAGTCACAGCCCAACGGGTTCCGACCCCTGATTGAATCAGACCTTTTTGTGGACATGCATAGTGTCGCAGCGGGAATCGATGATAATCCTAATGCTCCGAGAACTCGCATTTGTAGGCACTGTGCAACAGAAGTATTACTCTGGGGCTTGAAGGAATGGTGGATTCGTGAACGTCAGAGGGGTCCCTTGGATGCAACCATCGCAAACCGGCCAGATTGTGATGAAGGTGGCTCGTGCGGTCGACAGAAAGACCTCGGTATGTCACGTCGAGAGCGACATTTAAACTTTGAAGTGGCATCTGACATTGCTCTCGATTCCAGCACATGCTAGGGAGTGTGAGTTGTTCGTCGTTATGGTTCAATACCTTGATCTGACAAATTTGTCGTGTGACAGACAATCATTTGGTATCGACCTCAGCAACCCGATCGACACAAGCTCCTGAGCCGATCACTGGTCTTGCGGCAAGGGGGATGGCCCGCCAGATGGAGGTGCACCATAATGGACCCGATCTGATCATTGGCGTCCACAACACTGGGGAGGCTGTTCAGGCTTCGTCTAGTCATGAGACAGATACGTCTCGAGAGGTTGGTAGCGGTGCTGATAGATCAAATACTGCCATAGGGATGATCTAAATGAAGACTTGTTTACTGACGGTTAGCATATTTCTGGTATCACATCATGTTTTTTTTTTTTCCTCGTCAATCTTCACCTGTCGTTTGTATGGTTGGGAGTCACCCCAGCCAGATTTATAGCTAGCATGATACAGGTAAATTCTATATTAATGATAGGTACTCTTGCACAAATGTCAAAACATGCCAAAGGAACGGCGAGGTACTTGTATATATATATATATATATACGCAGAAAATATATATATCTGAACGAGTGACGGGGATCAAACAATCTTACATCGCGTTTCCAAGTCCATCATACATGGCTATATCACAGTCCCACTGCCGGCTACGGTCGCCAAATCGTTCACCAGATCGGTTCGAATGAATAGAACCCTTTTCCGGGGCAAGAGCTTTGCGCCGCTGACGCTCCTTGAGCTCCTCGGCCAACCGCTCGAGCCTGGCCTTTTTTTCGGCCTTCTTCATCCTTTTCGCCTCCGCCTTTCTTGTCTTCTCCTCCTTTACATCTTCCTTCTTGGAAATTTTCGACACAGCGATGCTCACTGTCGGCGATGTCAACGACGGTTCCGATCCGGACTCCGAATGTTTGGAGTTTTTAGACACGGGAGAAATGATGCGTGTGAGGGACAACCTCCCGCCCAAACCCGGACGTGGCATCGGTATCACTGACTGATTCGTAACCATGGCCGGGATGGACTCGAGGGTGGATGGTGGTGAATGGGCTAGGACGGGAAATGGTACAGAGAGGGGCGGCACGTTGACACGGAGGTTCTCAATGTTCCGGTTCTTTGTCCGAATTTCGGTCGTCCGCAGAGATTGCAAGAACCCGTCCTGCCCCGGAGGTGGATCCATGGGTGCGAAGATGATGCTCCCGGAGCTTTGTGAGACACGCCGACCGATAGGTGCCTGGTTTCCTATGGACCGCTCTTCGATGATGGCGAGCGTATGCGAAGGCAGAATGTGGTCGAGGGGGGTTTTCAGAGTGTCTGGACTTCTTGGACGAGAATACGACTGTGAATGTGATGAACTAGTCGAAGAGGACAGTGATGGAGTATCGGAATCGCTTGCGCTCACGTCTGCACTGGATTGTGTACGTGCCCGACCACGACGCGGAAAGTGATAAGTAGGGAAGGTAGCATGTAATGGAGTAAGTGGATGCGGGTGGTTGTCTTCTGGACATGGTTCGAGGTCTGAGTCGGACGGAGTGAAGGTGCAACTAACAGGAGAGTATGAGGGATGTGGAGGGGAGAAAGGCTCTTCCCATTCCAGAAGAAGATAGGGCGTGACAGACGCTTGCCCTCTACGTTGATTCAAGGGCCTGACGCTTGCATCAAGGTAGTCGTCAAAACCATCGTCCAAGGCAACTCCAGTAGCCTCCTGCTCTTCGGCAGCGCTCCGTATATGTGAAACAGCCGGGGAGAGTAGTTCCGCAACGGCACAAATCTCGAAGTCTGTGTGTGCAGAGACGATGCTGAATGCCCTGCTGTGGTTTGACATTGTCCGATGCCGTGATGGTATCAAAGTACTCTCTGAGAGGGTCGCCTTATGCGAAAGTTCGTTTATTTGAGAGCTCGAGAATGGCGTGGTAACCGGAATTTGCCCATCATGAATGGGAACGGCTACATGATGCGCAATCACAGGATCAGAATTCTACTGTTTTACCCACGGATTGACGTAGGCGTGTATCCTACTTACTGTTTTTCGCAATATGACCCCTGCTGGTTCCGATGTTTTGTTGGTCGGCGGCCGGCAGACCGGCGTCTGCGCCGCCTCGGGCCCGAGCTGAAGATCCTAGGGTCTCGTCTGATCCCCGTCCCTGGTGATCGCTATCGCCTGGGTCAAGATTACGATTGCCCCCACCTCCGCCACCGCCTTTGCTATCCGCGCGTGAACGGCCCGTCCGTTTCTGGCTATACGACTGACAGTAGTGGAGTACGATGAGCCGTAGGCATAACTACACTCATAGGCTGACATGAAAAACCTTACCATAACAGTCTTCAGAGCACTATACACCAATACAAAGGGGTAAGCATATCATATTATCCAAGCCTCAGTATTGAAGGAACGTTAGACATACCGTATTTGGAGGCTTCGACAACTACAGAGTGTTGCTACTTCGTAAACTCCAACAGAAGTCGAATTGGATAGTGCCCGGTGCATCGCATGCTTCACTAAAGCTTCCAGGTGTGTGATCTGATATGTGTTAGAAAGGATCAACAATTGACTCAGCACCGCGGGAGCATGCTGAAGGGGAGTAATGAGTGTGAGCGAATAAAAATATTGCAATAGCGCCAGTGTGATTGGATACGGTTCTGAGAGATGGAAAGCGCGCGGCGTAAGCCGCGGATCTGGCCGAGGCTCTGACGAGTCTGGCGCTCCAGGAAGGTCTGGGAGGCCGACATCCATGGAAGAGGACGGTAAAATTTCGGCAGCTTGACGCCCACGCTCCACGAATCTTATCCGTTGGTCCTTAAACCATGACCACCTATCCTCCAGTATCTTTCTTGAACAGTTTATCTTGCGCCCATCATCACAAACCACCTCGAAATCCGCCAAAACGCCTTCCTCCAGGGCAGATAGACCAAATTCCTGCATAGGAATATCAAGCTGTAGTGACGGCGGTTGGTAAATGCCAAACGACTCCAGATCAATCACTGCGATGTGATCCCAGCTGAGTAGTCGACGATTATAATCTTCCACCAAGTTTCCATTGCGATTCCCGAATATGACGAATTTGTTTGCTTCCGCCCAGAGGCACGCGCGGAACCACGATCCAGAAGCAACAGCATTTCCTGGATCGATGCGTGACCAAGTCATCGTAAGCATGTCGAGTGCCCATATTGAATAAGATTGGTACGTGTGGGCAAGATAGGTGCCGGCAATGATGAAGTGAGTGCCCAAAATTGCGCCCGAGGGAAATCTAAGGCCCGGGGGAAAGGAAGTTCCGGTCATTGCTGTGGAGCGATCGGCAACTGTGAAGTCTGTGTCGGGTAACGGGGAGAAAATTTCGAGTTCGCGTTTCACATCCGTGAACTTGAAGCATGTCGTGAGCAAGGATCACAGTGATAAGCCAGGAGCGTACATTGTAGTTGCTGTAAAGATAGATGTCATTTGGATAGTCGTCAGTCGGTGAGGCGGAATATGGAAGATGGATGAGAGACTCTGAGGGTGTGAACTCTTGGGGAGGCGAGGACTTGTCTGTACGGAAGCGAGACCCTGGAGACCCTAGAATAGCAGTATCGTCTGCGGTACGTAATTCCACTTCAGGTAGTCTAACGCGTAGATTAGCGGATACGGCCACGCTGCGGTAGGTGCCACAATGGTGGGGAAAGTTTCTCCGCTGGACCCAGGCTTTTCCCAGGAGATCATACACGTAGACGTCATCCAACCATACGTTCGATAGATCCTGGCCGCCTATGATGAAGAGCCTATCTGCTGTCACAGAGGAGAGATGTGCATATCGGGGTTTGGGGACAAGTGGTTCGGCAGTTGCATCTGAAGGGACAGCATTGGCAGAGGAGGCAGGGATCCAGTGCCTCGTCGACAGGTCAAGAAATCGAATGTCATTCAAGACGCAAAGATCCTCTGCGGTGGAGGTATTAGGAGTACTTCCCATTCCACCAAAAATGATGAGATGATTGTTCCCTGAGAACGAGTGATAAGTGAACGGAGGGGGAGCAAGCAAGGGACTGACATGATTCGGCGCTGTGAAAATAACGGGGTTCGGGGACATCGTCCTCGCGAAACGGGGTAATCTTTTCCCAGGTGAAGGTGTCGAGATCGAAGACATAGAGGTCTGACACCATGCGTCGTTCTGTAACTAGACGACCACCCTGAGGGAGGGTGAGACGGATGAAGAGCGACGTGAGGGGTTGCGGCTCACAAACAAGTATACTTTGGAACCGACGACGGTGGTGGATGCACCCTGTGAAGCGCGTCGATGGGAGGGGGGAGGGGAGCGAGTCGTGATGAGGACTTACGACGAGTTTTGCAGGGACATCTCCGGAAGTTTTCCTGCAAAACGTGGTGAGGTCGGATATGGAATGCATGAAGTGAGGGAGGGGGGGGAGGAGGAGGAGGAGGAGGAGGGAAAGAGGGAGATTGCGGACGGAGGGAGGAGAGAGGGGAGACTAAAAGTACGAAACCAAGTGCTGCTGCTAGGTGATCTAAGATCGCTTTTCGGCTCGTGCCGTTAGTGACGTGATACAACGAACCACGTGCCTTATGCTGCCACATTGGACAGTCGTGTTTCAATCCCCGGGAACCTGTCGACGGGCCATGCGAGTGGCACCAATAGCGTATCGCTCGACCGACGCCATGCGACGACGTTCAGCGTTCGACTGCTAACTGAACTCTCCGGGGTAAAAACTAGACCTGCTTATCAGCTTCCTATCGCAGCAAGCACGAACCTTAAACAGTTCTCCGCTCTAGCTGCCTTTTACCTCCATGAACAGCAACTACATTGGCGAAATAAAGCCATTTGTGTTCACTCGAGACGCCCATGATGGTAACGAATGACTCATCTCGAGGTCCCAGCCACACGTGTGTACCCCGCAAAGAGCAGTGTTTCATCCACCTCTGCTTGACTGGCGTCGTTGCTCGAAATGCAATGCAATCGCAGACGGTACTACGGTAAGCCTTGAACTTGGCCGTGTATTATGAAAAATGGCTATTTCGGCAAGTATGTGTCAATCAGTGAAAATTTTTTATTCTGCGCCGTCTTGCGAGAGTGACTTTCCCACGCTTGACTTGGCGGCGCTGTCGTGCTGATACGAGCAGTCGGGAAAACTGCCGAATTCAAATCTGCATTTCAAGCTGCTTCAAGCAAAATATCTGGTGACTTGGACAAACTGGGTTACTAGTAGCGCCTATCGGGCTTATCACTTGGGCCCAATTGACAACGTCGGTCCCTGGAAATACTGCATTTGTAAGCCAGCCATGGTAGTGGGGTTTAAACATTCCATGCAACATGTGCATACCACACCTGTGTGCCTGATCTGACACTTCAAGTTGTAACAAGTTATTGACAGTGTATGTCGGACAACACCAATAAATAGTCCGCGTAACCTACAACTCACCGAGTGGCGGCGAGAACCTTGCTTGACGCTAGCCATTTTTAATGGTTGAATATGTACACACGGCAACGCGCTCGTTGAGACTCTGGTGCAGGCCACCGAGATGTAAATTATTCCCACGGTCATGCAAGTCATCCCAAATAGAAGTCTTGTCGTGCGTCCATCTCCAAGGCTTGCCAGGCACGATCTCTTATTCAACATGTCCACCATAGACGTCACGGAGACTAAAGACACCATACAAGTGCGCTCTCACCTACAGTATAACACCCCGGAACATATCTCCCCACATAACGTTCATCCATCTCCCCTGGAACAGTTTCACATCTGGTTCAATGAAGCCCGCAATACCGGCGTGCGTGAACCAGAATCCATGTCGCTGTCCACCGCCACGCCATCCGGCATACCTTCCTCACGCATGGTGCTCTTCAAACAACTAGACAAGCGAGGCTTTGTCTTTTACACAAATTATACCTCCCGCAAGTCTCAAGAGCTCAGCCAGAACCCCAATGCTGCCTTACTCTTTTTCTGGAGAGAGATATCGAGGCAGGTCAGGATCGTTGGCAAAGTGGAAAAATTAAGCAAAGAGGAAAGCGAAGAGTACTTCCAAAGTCGCCCAATCGGCAGTCAGCTTGGCGCATTGGCGAGCAAGCAAAGTACTGTCATTGGGGAGAATGTCCTACAAGAGAGACTTGACAGACTTCGCATTCTACACGGACCCGACAACAGTACACAGCAGAAAATCCCCCTCCCAGATTTTTGGGGTGGTTGGAGGGTCCTGCCAAGGTAACCATCTAACTTCTTAATGAGCACATCCGGTGCTCATTTTCATCAGCGAAGTGGAGTTTTGGCTCGGAAAACCATCCCGTCTTCACGATCGAGTCCGATACCTCCGCGTTGAGGGATCTTCTGACGAGGAACCTCATTGGAAGATTGAAAGGTTGTCACCGTGAAAACAGATCATCTGCGCGGGATCCTCTTAAGACCGCTCAAAGCTATACTTGTCACATTCGCTCAAACGTCGTACATGAAGTATAGACTACAAGATACCAGGATCGTCACTTGTCCCCTGGAATGGGAAATATCATATTTGCGAGTATATCGTGTGTCTGCGCGCTACTATCTAGCGCTGGCGCTTAGATGTATGCTAAATTGCCTTCTCTATGTCATGTATGTTATTTCATTAATGTCTCCTGCCTAGAGAACTAAGGTTCTATAGTCGTGCTCTGGCCGCCGAGTGGATTCTTTCTCGCATCATTACATCATCGCTCGTAAAAGATGTCATTCACTGTCCTGAACAGATCCAACTCATTCTGATGTGTTGGGACCGACCTTCCGCCTAATCTTAACGCCACTCAATCGACGTCGGTGAATGTACCACGATGTTTCTCTGACATTCCAGCCATGAAGGTCCTCTTTGTGCATCTCCTATGTGTGGCAGTAAACACGGTGTGATCCCTCTGATACTTCTTTCAGTCGAGTATGACGTTCGAGGCTGAAACTGGTACCATCATTACAGGACTCAATGTCCGCATGTATGAGCGGTCATCACAGTTCGAACTTCCGACAAGGTGGAGCCTTTGGGTTATTCCCCCTCGGTGATCACCGTGGTATGACGCTCTTTCGGTCGCACGATGGGGGCCGAACAAGCCAACCTGACACTGTGTCGTAACCTCTTCCCAGGTCATTGGATGTTCTGAGCGTCAGTCCAATGCTTCTGGAAGGTTACACAATTCGCTTTGACCGGTCTGTCTTTTCTCCGCCGCAGATGCGGACGACACGAAGAGGAGACCTTCATGACAACAAATCTAACCTGCCAAGCAAAGTATGAAAGGCACCGGAATGCGTTCTCCCGCACAGGTTAAACTCGGATATAAACCGAGGTACGTGCAATTTAGGGCCTTAGTAGTTACGACAGAGAATTTGGTTTCGGCCTCGGACGTAACGTCTCCTGACCTAGTCTGGTCGTTCCAAGTAATTAGGATGACACACTCATATCGTGCATTTTCACTGGAGTAAATGCAAACGAGGGTGTCAATAGACATTACAAAAGATGCCCACCCCTGCACCACTTGCCATTCTGAATATCTCACAATTAGCATGTAGGATTGCTGTGATGGTCGCAGAACCTGCATCTACACCACCGTTACCGGCCCGGGTGGTGATACGTCCTTCACAGTATTCATCAACTAGATGAACGTTGTGGTGTCCGTGGTGCCATCAGGGGCATCATAATGAATTCCAGGTGAGTCCTAGGATGCCTCCCAAGAACGTATTGTTGGGGCCGTTCATACTTGAGCCCGTCGACACCGTTACCAATGGAATGACCGGTGTCACGTCGCAGATACCGAGCTCATGCGTGACCTGCACATTCCACTTCCGTGCAAGGTATACGGAAAAACAGTAGCAGACAGAATGGCGAGCGAATGCAATGAAAATAGAATTCGCATGGTCTGCTTAAGCACCCAACAGGTGAATTGAATAGCGAACTCCTAGTACAACTCATGGGGAACTGCGCAGAGCCTGAGCCAGGCACCATTCCTAACTTTGGCAGTTGACAGTGATGCTGCTGGTTTGAGCAATCCAAATGGATTAGTAACTTACACTGTGATGATGGGAAGTCTTATCTCGACTTTGACGAAGACGGGGGGAATGGGGGTAAAGCACGGCTGACATATGGCGTCCATTGGTGGCAGCATTCGCTTAAGCCTTGACTGCTTGTTTGGACGACTCGACCCTCTGAAACTCGCGTAGATTACGAGTGTCACAGCTAGCCCCGGCCTAACTCGTTTTGTCAAGGTGTCAAACACCACCGTCACTCTGACAGTTCGTTGAGCCCCTTAGAATGAGCACCCAGACAACAATCAGACAGAACAAGAAACGTAGGAAGGAATGTAACATCAAATGTCATCTTTTGAGGTATGCTATGACGGGCATGTTTGGTCTCGCGTCCAACTCTCGTTTTCAGTGGAAGTTCAAGGACAACACATGTTAGATGCGGTCCGAGAACGCCTCCGACGTAAGGGGGAATCGTGATTATCGCGTTTGTTTGGATCCCGTTGGAACATACGTATGGAGTGTTACCACGAAAGAAGTCGGAGACTCACTACAATCTGAGTCAGAGCAGGGAAAACGCAAGCAGAGAAAGTAAAGACCAGCCTCGCAGCGAGCAACTCAGGAAGTGTATTGTGTTAAAAACGGTCTGAAGCTTGGAGCACCATGTAGCTGCAGGCCCACGAGCCCAGGCTGCAACAAACCAAACAAGGATTGCTTGGTATCTTATGCAGGACTCCGCAAGGATATGGCGGTTGTGATTGAGATGTTAGAGATCGATTACATCTTTCAGAACAGGTCATCGTCGAATTCAAGCTTCTGCCGCTGCCGCAACCAGCTCTAGCCTCAAATGCCTGCTTGGCTCCTGTTTCGTCACCTACGACCCTCTTTCTCGTGGCAAGCCACGACCAAAGGAAAAGTACGATTCCATTAGGCAATCGAGACAGAGTGCGTGGTGAGCTGGCAGGAACCTTGTCCACAATGGCATTCACAGCAGCATGATTTAGATACTTGATAGCATCAGCCCCCTAAAGACAGTGTTGTTGATGCGCGGGAACTTGTCAAAAGCCGAAAGTACGTACCAGAATGGAAAAAGACACCTGCGACTGATACGGGCACGGAACGAGCAAGTGACGTGGCCGTCGCAAGGCCAATTGCTTCGACTGGCGTGGCACTGCGAGAGGATGATTGATCAGCTGACCCCTGGATGTGGGAAGTATGGTTTGATCAATGAACCTAACATACACATCATAAACCTTCTTTGTTTGATTCGTGCGGACTTCCCCTTGAGTAAGACGCCGTAGACAGTGCAGCGAGCATATATCAAATATCGACATGAACCTCATCAGATCCGCGTCTGCGGAAAAATGGACATCGGGTTTGACGATTCGGAAGTAGGCCGGCCTGCTGACTGATCGCTGCAAAGCGTGCCAAGCTCTCTGCTTGAACTTTATGACCAGCTTGAGTAGATGAATTGCAAAGGATTGGAGCCCGCCATTTGGTGAAGCATGCCCTAGCATTGTAAGCGGCTTGTGGCCTAGGCAGAAGGTCGTCGAGACCTTGAGTAGCAGGCTACAAGGGGGATGGGCAGAGGATGTACATCGGCATTAGCATGCACCCCAGGGATGATACCCTTGTTCGTCAAGACGGGAGCGAGCTGAAAGTCTATGAGCGTCTCGTGGTACAAAATGACACCCGAAATGAGATCTAGATATCCGACATTAGACATGGCTGAAGGAAGGACGAGACATGCATACCAATCGGAAGCTAGTACTCGTAAAGACACTCCCTCCAGCGTTGCCTACGCTCGCGATTCTGTGCGTCAGTATAGACTTTGGACATTTCCGCAATGCTCTCAGCAGCCAGGAGCATGGCCTCAATACCTGCGATGGTTTCACAGTGGTGCCAGTGGCGTAGATGCCCTTGCCACGTGGATTCACCAGAGCTTCGGCAGTTACGATCAGAGATGCGGCGCCAGCTGGCGAATGATGAGGGTACAGGTTCAGAGTCTGCGAAAGTGTAACCTGGTATGTGCCCATGAACGCAGCGATCAAAAGATTTGAAGATTTGAAAGGTGCCAGGATACGGTTGGGTGACCCACACACTTAAGCAGGTCAATCGTCGCAAAGCCCGTTCCGGTCGAACGTACGCGTCGGATGAGAACCAATCTTAATAGTCAAACCGTGAAACTGCAACTTGGGACTGCCAAGCTGACATGGTTAGACTCAGGCTCGTGCACGGCGCGAGGCGACTACCGAAGCCAGCAGTGTTGCGGGGGGTCTCCACAAAAACGCGGCAGGATCGACGATCCACCGACGACGACGACGGTGACTTTCGACCTCCCTGGGTGTACTCGGGCTCCCGCTTCCTAACGTACACTGCAATACCTCGTGAGGTTGTCCCGAGCCCTACTACTACTAAAAAGCTCACCCAATGTCTAGTCACGCTTCTCTATTGCGCTTTTCTGGCCGACTGGGGCGAGCGAGAACACATCTTTATGCCGGTGAGTTGCTTGCTCGGCCACATACATACTTGTTTCCCGCCAACCCACACCACATGTTTTAGTTGCGCAGATGGGTATCAAAGTACAAGCAATCGATTCTCTCTCTATCTGCTGAAGAAGCCGCGCTTGTAAAGAATGAACCCGCCAGTACAAAGAGTCGACTAGAATGATTCAGTTTCATGTGTAGAGGTAGTTGACTACGTGTGCACCGTGACGTGGATCATCTACTACATAAACTTTGATACGAAAAACTATGCAGTTACGCCGGAACGATGCAGACTTACCAACCGTTATCTGGTACGCCCATCCGCGACGCGTCCAACGAACGTTTACCTGGTTCATGTCACACAGAAGCCGACGTCTACGCCATCAAAAGGCAGTACTTAGGACTCCTCCCTCCACAGCAAATCATTGACATCTGCCTCACCTTCGAAGCCCATGCACCCCTGCACGTGAAGAGTTCAGTATGGCCATACGACATCCGTGCCGCCATTGCCTCCATATCAGCCCAAAAAGCCCAAGCCTCTCCAGAGTCTGATACGCCTTCAAAAACATCTTCTCCTCGTCTCGACAGTTCGTCTGGAGAAAGGACAACACAACCCCAAACGAATTCATCTCAGCAGTCGTCGCCTGCCCCAGCCCAGCCCCCGTCCATCTCACAAGGTACATCACAAATCCCTCCCCCAGGTCCACATTACCCCCACCAGCCGTACTACCATCCTACGTATCCACATGCGGCCTACTATACCTCTTCTCATGCAACGTACGGCTACCCGCTTCCTTACCCTCCGTATCCTCAGCCGTACCCAATCAATCCGGCAAACCAACCTGCGCCATTGTTCACCAATACGCCATTCGTCCACCCCCCCCATCCTGCTCCGGAACCACATCCACCGCTCAATAATGTCGACGATCTTCCAAGTTATGAGGAGATGATCGTTGAAGCACTCTTAGACTCGGGCAATCCTGAAGGATGTGCACCAAAGAGTTTATTCGGTTGGATGGCGATGCATTACCCTCTGCAAATGAATTTCCGTCCCTCGGCTAGTCAAGCTTTGCAAAAGGCTTACAAAAGAGGTCGCCTGGAGAAGGGGAGTAACGGCAAATACCGACTGAATGAGAACTGGGAGGGTGGTAGTGTATGTGTACAAGCTGCCCATTCGGAAAAAACTTGGCTTAATTCAGTTCCACCCTAGACTTCCAGACGGACGACGCGTCGCCCGCAAACCCTTGGACAAACTACGCTGCCCGGCCCACAGCTACCGTCGTCACCATTTACGCATACTCCTCTCATTCCTCAGGGAGCTACCAATATGCAAACTCGCCTTCCCCCTCCCGGGCAACCTCCAGGATACGGGGGGTACTCTTTCGGCTATCCATATCAAGGCACGTCAGGCTCTGCCCATCCGTCGGCTGTGCAGGACAACCTTGAAACGACTTCTCATAAACAAGCGACCGACGCTGTTGATCATGAGACAGGGGTAGGCAGCGATGCTTGGGAAGCGGCACAGAACATCCTAAAAGCTATCAACTTTGGACAGCTTTTTCAAATTTCGAACGAGGAAAACAAGGCAGGGGAATTCTCGACTTCTGCTAGTTCTATCAGCCATCAAGCTTCTGCTGGTGGACCTGATAAATCTTCGTCGGTTTGGGGCACAATAGTTCCCGATGAATCAGCTGGCTCTCGCCTTGAGAGCGTCGGGAAATCGGCGGAGCTCAATGCAGAGCAAAGAGCAGCGCTACAGGCACAACTTGCGCTTCTCGCCGCGCAGTTAGCAGAACTCGCAGATGTTAGCGAGGACGAACTCTCACACAATCTGGAGCTTTCCCAGAGGAAAGCCACAATGTCTGGCTCGTACATCCCCCAGGTCCTGACTGAAGGATTGGCTCTCGATGAAGGCGAAGAGGGCAATGAAGACATGGTAGAGGTCCCTGTGCCGATGACGTCTCTGACGGTCTGAGTAGAATGCACTCCGAGTAACGTGAGGAATAACATGTGATCGGTCGAATATTTCGGGTGTGACCCGAAACAGCTATTGCTGCCCTCGACGACAACATGAGTGACTGTTCTTATTTTATGAGTTTGTTATTCAGATGATGCCAAGAGCAGTTCTGTCAAGGGCATGGTCTGCGACAGATTCTGCTCAATCTCTCGAAAACCGTGTACGTGCCAGAATTGGGCACCAATCAATCAACTGTGTGGTCCGCATAGCTGCGCAGCGCTGAAGTTTCACCCCAAGTGTTGAGCGGTGGATGGAAAACACAACTAACAGTCGATATACAAGACACAAAGTAGCTGCACACCACCCAAAAAAAAAAAAAAAATAGCCGTCGTACACGTCGTATTCGTCAATTGATCTTGAGTAGCTCTACCTCGAATTTCAAAGTAGCATTTGAAGGGATCACAGGGGGGAATCCCCGAGGGCCATATGCCTGTGAGGGCATCAGAAAACAAGCCGGAATTCAAGACAGACACCATTTAACACATACATAATCCGGGGTAATAGTAAGCAATGCCTTCTGACCGAACGATAATTGCGGGACACCTATATGGAGATAAAGCATGGTGTATCCTCGAAGAATCTGGTCACTCGCCTTCGTCCCATCCTCTGATCACCTTGCCAACACCGATGACGGTTTTAAAAGGTAATTGGCTGAAGACCGATGAGGAGATCAATAACACAATAAGCAGCGCAGAACACAAACGTACCGATCCCTGCTCGAGTCGAATACAGTACCGTCCGTAAGCGTGCCAACATAATGCATCGTCACGTTATCTATTGCGATTTCGGTACGATTCGGTCTGGGACTGCGGACCTGAGGATGGACGTACCTCCAGCTTTTGGGAAGTTGATGCCATCCCCAGGCTTGATCGTCTCGATGGTAACGCCCTAGGGGACTATGTTGGACCGTGGAACGCTGGGAGGTATTTTACTGTAGAGCTCACCATTGTGTATATGAAATCGATGACCAAGATACGGTGGTGTGGAGGATACTAGGGATTTGTGGCGATCACTTATAGCAGCGCGGGGGCGGAGTGCGGATCTTGATCCGAATCTGGTATCTGGGCCCTTGCAGCTTGAACAGAGTCTGAACGCCCCATCATCACAATCTAGATTGGTTATCGATGTCGAAACGATTCACTATCGCGAATGATACATGATGGCATGATACATGTATATGTGGTCAGTTACCACCATCACGGAAAATGTAACGACATGCCCTCTTTCGTTTCTTGGCCTTTCTTTTTTCGTTGCGCAACTGAGTGTTGGCCACCAGGGTAGCGCCTTCAATTTGCTCGGGTGGTAGCGCTGAAGAATAGTTGGACTGTGCGAAGTTGGGTCATCGACTGAAGGTTATCTCACCTATGAATAGCTTGGGATCCATTGTGGGGGAAATGATCGAGCGGCTAGATTATCATCATTGACGGAAAAAAAGAAAAAAAAAAAAAGGGGGAAACAATGTATGAAAAGCGGCACATTTTATACTATGTGGGTTGCTGAACGAGGCAGCGAGATTGGACTCGGCAAAACCGGGATATACGTCCGAAACTGTACACGAATCCCGAGATATACGGGAATGAAGCCAGAGGGCACCGCCAGATCAGATCGAGCCAGTTGCCGCCAATTAAAGCGACTGGCATGAAGCCAACCGCCTAAGACATGTACATCAACCAGAGTTTGTAGGCAAGTACGTACCTGCCACATCATCGGTGACGGTGAGCCAGCAAAAGCTCTAAACAAGCCTGAGTATGTACCGCACCGGTCAGCCCGTGCCGGCAGCTGTTAGCCTCTTGTCGATTTCCTGATGGCTCGCTGGCAGACTCGTCAGGGATCGCTCAGAACCTGATAATATCAATAATTGATGTATTGAAATTGATGCGCGACCTCTCCTTCAGGTTCCAACTTCCAAGCAGCCACATCATTTTGTCCACAATCACTGGTTGACACTATGCGCTTACGAGTAAACTTATTATATCAACGACGGTCTCAGCGCTCTCTTCTTTTTTTTTTTC
>JBBPJJ010000004.1:59240-133629 GCA_038088635.1 Veloboletus limbatus
ACTCTCCTTCAGGTTCCAACTTCCAAGCAGCCACATCATTTTGTCCACAATCACTGGTTGACACTATGCGCTTACGAGTAAACTTATTATATCAACGACGGTCTCAGCGCTCTCTTCTTTTTTTTTTTCCCATTGTGCAGCGTAAATATTACCGGCTTTAGCTCCCGAGTGAGAAACAGTGGGACTTCCTTTTTTGCAGTCACGGTGCAGCCTGATCTGCAACCGACTAGACCACCACGCGTAGCCGTTACAGCAAAAGGCAGAAATATCGAATCTGTAAGCATCTCGGATAAGTTACGGAGGGCTTACACTGGATTGCTTCACACGTGTGGGATTCTTTTTCATCTTATTAGGCATCAGAGGCGGTATCAACTTTAGACAGCCAATGATTCACTGCACCATCATTGTAGTATACTAACTTTCCCCACCCACTGTCAGAGGGCCCGCCGCCGCATCAGCAAGGACGTCGCCAATGACAACAGCACCCTAATCAGCATCCTTCCCTCACACAGTTGCTTCCGGCGATTGCCGCGATGAGTGCTCAAGTTGTCTCGATCTCGTTCACGCCAGATCTCTTTGTTCTAGTGCCGGTGTACCTCGGTTCCTTGCTCAGAGTCTGTGGTAACCTTCATCCCCGCACAGTGGACCATTCACAGGCTCGATATATCCTTTCCACCTTTTGTGCGCACGCCGTGTCATAACTTATCGTCCAAGAGTATGTATATTATTGCAGCTGAAGGCGGCTTTAACAATGTGATGACGTTTCGTTCTTACGTTCCAACGACACAGTGATGATACTTCGAGGTACTTTCTCGACACGTTCTCGTACGTTACATATTCGAACTTGCGGTTATGGTGCACCTCTTCAGAGTCAGAGGCACACGTGTAGGCAAGCTTGCACTGACGTGCGAATTCGATTCCATGATTGCCCCACACCTGCACAGCCGTGACTTTCCATCAAAGCAAGGCAAAAGCCCACCAGTTGGGTGTGGTGGTAAGCGTGGCTGGTGCGACAAACATGCCGTTGATTCGTTGTTCATTCTTTGAATTCATTCGCGACGTTGGCCCCATGGTCAAATGAACACAGTAATGAGAAACAGCAAGTGTGTACATAGGATGTGAAAGAATTTGTACCCCGCGGGCTTTGCTAATCGCTTATTGAGAAGCCTCCCACTTTACTTATTTGATTAGAGTGCGTGTCCACGGATTGGCAAAGCATCCCTCAAGTCCTGGAAACCGTGTTCACCTGACTTGGGAAGAATCCATAGTGGCCCGCTCAGCGCCTGAATCTCCGGATAGGCAACACCCGATACGGAAGGCCTCGCAGCGTAACGCCAGAATACTTGTCCCGAAATCACGCCAAGGGAACAGACATGATTTTCAGCCCGCGGTCATGCAACTCGTCCCGTCTGCCTCACCGTGGTCGCACTCCAATGCGTGCGGACGGGGGGGGAAGGCGAATGATTCATACGTAAAATGAATGGATCTCCGCATGATAGGACTGTGTGCCCTGGCGGGCCACCACAGACAGCACAGATTACCGGCGTTTAGCACGCGAAATGTGACCCATGTTTGAAGCTGCATACCACGACGGGATCGCAGAATAGGCTTGCAATGCTCGGAAGGACCTGGGTGAGGAACTGCGGTTATCGGTCAGCAATCTTGTGATATTGGGGCCACAAGGAACATTCGCTGTTGACAGGCATATTAATCCATGACATATGTCGCCCTAATGGAGAAGGGACCGTGTTCCGGGATCGCGCGCACCAGTCTGAATGGCGCATCTAGGCTGTTTCCGAATCCACTCACCGCTCAGGCACATGGCTCGCCAGCTGCTGTGGATTAGGCGTAAATACAACCAGTCTGACCGATCAGATGATTGGACATGCTGTTCACAGGGCATGTCCGGACGGCCTGACAGCACAAAGATGGCGGTCTCCGCCGACACGCTGCACACGAAAGGTGTGGGGCATGGGGTAAGGCTGTGTGAGGCGCAAGTGGTGGGCTGAGCGGGTCTAGTCATCTTGCGAGCCAGTGCTGGACGGATCTAGGAAACTGAGCGGAACACGGACAGCCGTAGGATGGTGATCGCTAAACTGTACGAGTTCAAATCGCCGAATTGCGTCGTCTGGGCCCACTGAGCATGGAGCAAATTTCGCCTGTTTCAGAAGCGACGGCCTCATTCCGACGGGCAGAGAACTCATTAATTCCTGAAACATGTACGTTGTTACAGTGCTACCTACAACAATCCGATGCAATGCGATAGCGAATCGTCAAAGTGCCAAGAATATAAAATCATAAGGAAAGGGGAAATACTAGAGGCAATAGCACAATCATTAAGCCCTGCAATCGAGTATGCACCCAACCAACCCGAACAAAACTCGATGCCAATGACCCCAAATAGGAAGAAGACTATTAGTCCAAGCTTCATATGCTAACTGGTAATGTAAATGCGCAACTAGTGGTACAAATGTACAAAACCGAGAAGAGAATATTATCAAGTACAAGCGTATGGCGTATGGCACAAAGAGATGTAAGACTGCTCTCAAGAGCAACAATGGCATTATGGTGTAGCCCGAGCCGAAGTTGGGGATGTGGCGCGATGAGAAGTGACGAGGTCATTATGTGCGGATGATAATCATGCGTTTGTGCGTAGTGCTGAGGAGAAATGCGAGAATGAGAGAGAGAGAGATCTGATAAGTCAGGGTATGTATCGTGGATCGGCGGTATAACCATCGTCATCCTCCGCGGGTATAAGTTGCTCCAATGGCAAAGACATTTCGGATATTATCTACCGCTTTCGTTCGGGACTAGTTTCCTTTCCGTGGAAGAGAAAAAGGCGCTTGAGAGGCGGAACAACTTCAACTTCGACTTCGATCTCCTCAAGGTTTCCGTCAACAATGTGCGTTTCAATGCGCTTCTCCTTCCTCGCAGGAGGCATCATGACAGGGTATGTCTTGATGTTATCATACGACCACGAGCGCACTAAGCCTGCTATGAGCCATGATACCAGAGGTGGTATTTGCAACATACCTTGTACTTGTGGGCGCGACGACGCTGACGCAGATGTGCTACCTTGTGCATTCCACATACTATCCTCGCTGATTTCACTAGGGTAGCGGCTGAGTGGGCTGCACAAGCTCGCGGAGGAAAGGCTCTGGCTAGACGCGCTGTGCGCCCGCATGGTGACATTAGGTACGAGTAGGCGACCTTCGGCACCCGCCTTCACGAGAGGCATTTCCCGACGACGACGAGAAGATGTCGATGTGGGAGACGACGGAGGGATGGGGGAAGCGGCAGAAGAAGTAGTGGGAGGGAAGAGAGCAGATCGCGATTCGCAACGACGAGATAGAGGAAGCGAATATTTAGCGTACAATTCGTCGGTACAGGATTGACTCGAGCGGGGGAGAGGTTGCGATGATCGAGACTGCGCAGGAAATGAGGAAGGAGAAGTCGATGCCGCAAGGTCGCTGGAAGTCCACTGGACACCCCTGCTTGAAGTAGCAGCAAATGAACTTTTACTTGGGACACCAACGGTCACCACGGGATCTGAACGGGGAGAGAATAGATATACGGATTCGCGCCAAGCATCACTACCATCTGTCCAGCCAGGAATTGGTTTTTGAGGGGGGGGGAATTCATTTCGTGGCGTAGGACGTTTAGCAGGGCCAGAGCAAAGGGCAGCTTGAATTCGCTTGGCGGCCATCATGACACCGCCCTGGTAGTCGTTGCGGAACTCGGGTTCAACTGAAGCAGTGGATTGAACAGGAAGGATTGGTGGCGGAGGGGGCAATGGAGGGAAGTCGTAAATGGCGGCGAGCGTGGCAATGCTAGGAGACACAGGCAGGGTGTCGGATGAAGAGGACAGACACGAGTCGAGGGATGAGCCACTGCTGGACTCATCCTCGGAATCACAGGACGTGGGACGTTCAAATGAATTATGGGGCACGGGTGGTAAGGGAGGAGAGGCGCGGTCTGGGTTAAAATTGATGGGCAGAGCACCATCGAATCTGCTCAAATCGGCCATCCTGCAGTCATCGGAGCAATAAAGGGGAATGGGACCCTGGTCGATGACGGTACGAAGTTTAGTTGGAGGTTGAGGCTGGGGTTGCACGACGGTTGGTTTTGCACGACCGGTTCCTTGGACAAGGCCACCGCCTCTTGCGCGTATGGTGCCCATCTTTGTGCGAGAGATGCGGGCACTCAAGTCCCCTTGTTGATTTTTCGAAGCTGAAAGAAAAGAGGTGAGATGCGACAGGGAGGGGGCATAGAGGGAGACGTACGGGACGTAGAATCGGGGGTGGGGACGGTGACGGTGATGCGTTTTGGCATGATTTGTCTGTCGCAGGCGGGACACCAAGCCTCGTCGTAGTTGATATCCATTGTGGGATGCAACGAGGGGGGGGGATACCTGGGGATATATAAAGGGGAGGAACAAAAGGCGGTGAGACAAAGGGTAGACGGGAATGGAATGGAAGGGAATGCGCACGACAATGGAGGCCAGCCAACCACAAGGATGGAAGGGGTGAAGTGGAGGAGGTGGAGGTGGAGGAGGTGGAGGTGGGGGTGGAGAACGAGGGTGGCGGCGAGGAGGGAGAGGATTGGACGGGAAGATGTGGAAAAGGCCGTCTTAATATTTGATTTGCTGATTCGCATCGCACCGTTCAAAACAGGGTTTCCGAAAGAGGAAGTACCGTTCGCGTCCCGGATTTCCCGAAAATACCCCTTCTGTTTTCACAAATTCCGTTATTACCTGTGATTATGTGATCAGATATCTCCATCGGCAAGTAACCGCGGACCCTCGGGCGGTCCTTTGGTACCAAATATGGCAAGTGCATGCTGTTACACCTGATGGCATCCACGTTACACCGTGTTACGTCCCTCTCGAAATCCCACACAGATGCCGGCCCAGCCCTGCTCTCGCCACTCGCCGCCCTCCGTCTGCCCGGCTTACAGACGCCACCGGCACTTCCCGCCTGTTCCCTCCGTTCCCCATCCCTGCTTCCATCCCGCCTCTCCCTCTGCATGATCTTCTAACGTAACCCCCCGCAACAGTCGCTTTGATGCCAACCGACTAGGTACATCATCGCTAGCTCATCAGGCGACATATACTAGTACCCCACCTCATCAGCAGTCCGATGCCCCACACGAACGTGCCAACTGCCAACGGAGTCCGATCAACCAACCACATGCAATCGGGATATTATCAGCTGTCATCAGCTCTGACGCGCCGGCATTTCATGTACGTGGGATATCTCCACCCAACCGTGGTCATCGCCGCATATCTAAGCAACTACAGATTGACCTCCACGGTCTTCTCACTCGCGTGCAGTTTGCGGTTGCGCAGACTGCGCTCCCACCCCGGATTGGAAGCAGGAACAACTATCTCTTGCGTCTCCCTCCGGGTGATTATCTCAGTGTGTTATTTATTACTGCGACCCCCGCACATACTCTCTAGGAACCATGTAAATTGTGCAAAAATAACATGTAACTTGTCACGACGACCCAATTCATCCCAAGCTTTGATAGCCCTGTGTCTAGTCAGTACTACGTCTCCCGATTTTGCCTGCCCTCTGATTCGTTCCTTAATCAGGTTCACACCGACTAATGACTTGAGCCGATAGCCCGCGTGGGTATGCTTGTTTCCAGGACTACAGCCAGCTGTGCTCTCCAGTGTCTGCAGCCTTATTAATCAACGCATGGGTTTATTCCGCCGTTTGTACTCACGAACCCAGCGGAGGTGAACAGCTAATTCGTCAAGAAATGAAGGCCTGTCCAATTGGACCAAATGTGGTCAACTAGGTATCAACACACCCTTATTGGCCCGTAGCTCGCAGGTCGCAGTACATACAGACAACTATACCCCAGTTCACAATCGTTGCTACCGAGGCCGACCCGCGGTGGCAAAGATGTTGAGATCAGTGGCGTCGGCGAGGAGTATCTTAGATGGAAAAATTATCGCGTGGCCAGGGTTTCTTCAGCCTGGACGAGCTCGAGGACATACTACGATGAAACGCAGTGTTCCCGCCGCTACCGGTGACGACGAGTCGCAGGTTGCCTACTTACGCATTGATCTATTAAATCGCATCAGGGTTACTGCGGCCGATGCTATCGGCGAGGCTAAGCCTGGTTTGGCAGAATGTCAGTCCTCCTCCCAAAAGGGCGAGTGTATTCAGTTGACCAGCTTTGTGCGCGGCATTATGCATACAATGTCAACACGCATCAGTGGAAAAGTGTTGGTGACATTTTTACTCGGATGCCGCTGATGGAGGGCCTGCACACTTGGAGCGACGTCAGCCTGTCCGTTGTGTACGGTGCGCTTATACTCTTTGGAAACTGGGTGCCTTGTCTGGAAAGGTAAGTTTCCAAGACTGGGCAATCTCTCAGACGATGATCGAGCTCAATTTGTTCGATGAACAAGGGTTTTTTACGTAGAGAAACCGGTGCCAGTGATGAGTTCACGACACGATGAAAGAGATTTTCTTCAAGTGAGAAGAGCCCATGGTCATATCGATAATCGCGGGTGGGTGTTTGATCGGGTCTGGAGTCCCTCGGCGCTGGGCACATCGCGAGGTCTGATCAGTCTAGAATCCCTCGGCTATGACATCCATGATTAGGTCTGACCACGTACAACGATCAACTTGGTTGTTGAGATGCAAAGACTGGCAGCGTCACTCCAAAGTTTTAACGTTTTCGATCACCGCTCGGATATACAATGGAGCCGACCTTTGTTGGAGTGATAATCGCCATTCGTCTATGAGCACCCTCACCGAGTTATCTTGCCTAAGTAATCTGCAAAAAGGGTTTGTAAGTATCTCTCGGCCTTGGAACACTGCACCAACCAGTCATCTTCCGTTGTCCCCGCTGGTTCCTCGTGGCGCCATCAACCAACATGTCAACGGATGACTACAGTGCACGCCGCTCAGGATATCGGTGCCTTCCTTGCAAATTACCCCGGGATCCAGAGATCGGACCCAAGAACGATCCGTTTGCAAACTATCTCTTCCACCTCAATCAGTTGCGATGACCGCCTGATAACTTGCTGATGTAAGACATTCAAACAAGATTATGACTCATCCAATGTCTGTCAGGTTCTACATTCCTGACATGTAGGCCGCTTCAGATTGCTGATTCGAGAGGACGGGATGAACATGGATGCTTTTCGGGATTTATTCCACAACTTGGAGATCATGATGCTCGACTTCTATGTCATGCCTGCGTCTACTCTCGGGTACGGCGCTTCAAGTTGCTCCTTCCTCTGAGTTTTGAATCACGCTCAGTAAGTGTGTCTATAAACGTGTCTCATAGGCTATATATTGTATACACCGGAATTCTATGCATCTCGAGTGCTTGTCTGAGCTGGGAGTGGAACACTTGCACGCTGGGTTTCTCTTGCATCTGCTAAACGAGCAAAGTGAAAATGGTATGCACCATTCCGCGTCGCTGCGGCTCGGCGTGGGCTAAGCGTTTGCAGTGCGGCACGACCAAGAACAAGACTGGTCGGTCAACAGTCCTAGTCAAATCCGGAGGACTGCTCGTGTACGCTGCGATGGCAATTAGACAGTCAACTGGAATGTTCCCTGCTGATTTGATCACATGGAATTTCGTCATCCCTAAAGATTAGGGGACTCCATCTAACTTGTATACTACATCTTCAGATTCAGGGTATTACATGATTAAAATACAAACAACGTTAGTACAAGTCAAGTTGAAACTAGTGTGCGGAGCTGACGCCATTAGCCCTTGCGATGTATGTCAAAGGTCATACTCACATCCTTGATGCGGCGGTACGGTCATTGCAGACCTTGCAGCTTGGTAATGATCGTGTCTTCTCTTTTCTGCACATACATCGGACTAACAGACTGCAAGAGATCTTCGATCGACTCATACGTCTGTCCGTCATCAAGCTTTGGGATGTGAGTTCAGGTCAGTGATCACGGTGTCGCAAAAGATGCCAAATTCACCCGATAGCCACGAGTGTTCAGGTACACTCTGATGTTCATCCCCTCCAGCAAGGTCACGACAGCAGTCGACTCGTGTGCCGAATACTGCCTTGCAACCTCATACCGGGTTAAGCCAAAGGATTGCTCGGAGAGAGCACGGTTAAGTTCATTGTAATAGAAAGAGGATGATGAAGCCATGCTAGCAGTGACCTGGAGATTGCGCCTGCGGAATTCTGAATTATTAGGGGAGATGCGGTTATATAACCTTGTCATCCACCGAGGGACGGTCATGTTGTCCCGTTCAACAGCTGAGAGAACAGGAAGCCCACCACCAAAAAGTGAAAGCTGTGAAGGTGAGATAACAGCAGCCCTTCAACAAATGATCATGATGATTATTTGAATGGTTCTTGACCCTGTTGCCTATCACAGCTTGCAATGCTAACTGGGTGGATTTGTCTTCATATAAAGAAACAGGGCCTGAGCCGGGTATTACCGCGACTCCGCGACTGAGAAAGTGAATTGAACAATCAGCCGAAACCATCTTTTTTGATTTCGCGGGTTTGGGATCACGAGGGATATTCTAATTAGATAGTGCATGACCCGAGCGACCCATCCTGTACGGGGAGTGCCAAAAATGCAACCCTCCGACTGACGGTGCGTGCATTCATCTCACCCGCGTAGTTCGCATATCAGACCAGAACAGGTATCCGTTCGCAGAGACAGATCTTTCAATATTAATGTGAGAGTAGTATTTGTGCACGAATTGATAAACCTGCATTGTGGAGGAACTCAACTTGAAGAGCTGTGCTAGAGGATAGCAAGCGACGACGAAAGGCACAGGGTTGTCGGCTGAAGTGAAGGCTTCGAGACAGGGGAACTCGGCGAGGGAAGTGCATCGCAATCCGCTTACGTTGTTACACGAGGGTTGTAACGTGAGGGGAAATGTACTGGATAAACTTCTGCAGGCTATCACATCGATATTCACTGTGCGCCCTAAAACTTAGATTTAGTCGGGAACACCAGTCGCAGTAATTGACCGCCCTTGATAATCAGATTTTCAATCTGCTGTGGGAGTGATTACTGCTTAAGCAGTTGCGGCCGTGAAAGGCGCGAAGGACTCATGACCTGGAGGAACAACGTGACCCACGGATCACCAGATGGAGATGCCTCCGGCCCTGCGGTATGTAGGGAAAAGAAGTAAGTAAACTGAGACCTCTGGACCTTGTTCGTCGCTACGTCTGAGCTGGAAAAAACTTCAGTACTATGAAACCCCCACGCAGAGTGACATTAAATTCACAGGACCAATCAATTGCTTGTCGAGTCGTAAATTCAGTTCATCCAGGCTTGTGTTTCAAGTGTGCGGTATCGCAGCGGAAGGGAACTTGGACTATCTGCATCAACTAGTGATTTCCTTGAAACACACAAAGCCAGTGAAGGCCGAAATAAAGACTCTCGGTTGCCCATCGACTTGGTTGTGGTGGTCAGAAATTTACATATACCATTTTGGGCGCCACGCTAGCGTTTTACCAGGTACTAGTGCAGCCACTGAGTGCTGACCGCCGAGCCCCCGCTCAATCACTGTCGTATCATCTACACGCGTTTTCTCCGTTCGAGATTAACTTCTCGTACATTCTTCGACTTTACCCTGCGGACCTGCAGTATATTGCCATGGACGTAGTCAAAGCAGTGGAGACGTACATCACAAAATTGGTATCTGCTCCTTCAGCTATGAAAGTTCTCCTTCTTGATACGCACACGGTAAGGTCAATCTGTCCAGCTTACATTGCCGTATATTGACCTCTCCTGGTTGTGCCAGACACCAATCGTCTCTCTTGCCTCCACACAGTCGACTCTCTTGTCGCATCAGGTTTATCTCACGGATCGTATTGACAACGCGCTGCGCAACCCAATGCCACACATGAAATGTGTCTGTTTTTTACAACCTAGCGAGGGCAGCATCGAAGCAGTGTGCGCAGAGCTGCGTGAGCCCAAGTATAGTGAATATTACCTGTGTCAGTGCGTGAATTCTTTCGGTAGGCTAATATCCCAGCTTATGTTCGTGAAACAACCAGATTTTAGCAATATTTTGAGTAAATCCTCGATCGAACGCCTTGCAGAGGTAGACGAATTTGAGGTGGTGCGTGAAGTGCAGGTAATGCATCTGACGGCCCTTTGCAGCGAGTGGAGTTGACGTCACTACAGGAATACTTTGCGGATTACGCGCCTCTTCTCCCTTGTTTGTTCTCCCTCAACCACCTGCCCACCGTCAACAAACCATTGTATGGATCATCGCCCAACAGTTGGGATAACGCTGCTCTAGAACATTGTGTGCAAGGAATCATAGCCGTTCTTCTCAGCCTAAAGAAGAAACCTGTCATTCGGTATGAGAAGATGAGTGGTATGGCTAGAAAATTGGCTAATGAAGTTCAGGTGAGTTTTCTTTCCCTATTTCATCCTTCTATAAATTCATGCTACCGCAAAGCATCGCATACAAGCGGAGTCAGCCTTATTCGATTTCAGGCTTACGCAGGTGTCCCCGCTGTTACTCATCCTTGATCGGAGAAACGACCCTGTTACGCCTTTGTTATCTCAATGGACATATCAGGCTATGGTCCATGAACTTCTTGGTATCCAGAATGGAAGAGTTAAGCTCACTATGGTTCCCGATATTCAGCCTGAACTTTCCGTAAGTTCATTCCCGCTGGCATATGCTTCCAATCATCTCTCGCACGTTTGATAGGAAATTACTCTCACGACCTCCACTGATCCGTTCTTCCACGCACATTACCTGGCAACATTTGGTGATCTTGGTACTTCGCTGAGAAATTATGTCCAATCCTATCAGTCGCGCTCACTGGCCCAATCCCCGTCGGCTATCAACTCGATATCTGACATGAAACGCTTTGTAGAGGAGTATCCCGAATTCAGGAAGCTAGGCGGAAACGTCAGCAAACACGTCGCCCTGGTTGGGGAGCTCAGCCGCTTGGTTGACAGGGATCATTTACTCGATGTCGGCGAAATAGAACAAGGCCTTGCGACGAGTTCAGGCTGTGACTTCAAGGTTCGTACAACATCCGAAGGTTGACCTTTATACCGCCATTCGTATATTTGAGCATAGACTGTTCAAGCTCTCATCTCGAATAACACTGTTCCCGCATGGAATAAGCTCCGGGTTGTTATTCTGTATGCATTACGCTATCAGAAGACACAGACGAATAACATCGCCGCGCTCATCAATCTTCTCCTCTCTAGTGGAGTGTCACGGGAGGAAGCAAGGGTAGGTGCATTCTAGTTTTCTTTTAGTACTGATTCAATTCCTTGCAAAGCTTGTTTATGTCCTATTGAATATTGCTGGCTCTGATCAGCGGCAAGATGACTTATTTTCTACGGAGTCGCTGTTAGCCAAGGGCAGGTCTGCATTGAAAGGCCTGAAGGTATGTCAAACACATGTTGTGGTCGGCATATACTGACAAGTGGTGTAGGGCGTCGAAAATGTTTACACTCAACACACTCCACACCTCTCACAGACATTAGAGAATCTGTTCAAAGGACGTCTGAAGGAGGCCAGCTATCCGTTCCATGATGGTGCCGGGACGAACCTTGGCCTGCAGCGGTATGCCGCATGATCTCTCTGAGTTTCTCGTCTTGATGGCTATTCTTAAGACCACAGGATATTATCATATTCATGATCGGTGGGACGACATATGAAGAGGCCAGAACGATTGCCTTGTTAAACCAAGACTCTGCTTCGACGGGAACGCGGGTGTTGCTGGGTAGCACTTGCGTCCACAACTCGTCCAGGTACTTCATACGAATTTTCGTTCTCGTTACGACTCGGTATTGACCTCTATCAGCTATTTAGAGATGGTTCGCGCTGCAGCAGAGGGTTTTGCCAATTCTGTGTACGAGCCACCACCAGAATCATCATCAAATGCGCCATCACTAAACCTCAATTTGGGCGGCGTAAATGTCAGTCTTGGTGGGCCGGGTGGCTCGGGGGTATACAGAACGAGCTCGGACAATGTTGGAGTTCAAGCCGAAGGCATCAGAGATGGTGTACGCAATTTATTTGGCAGGGTGAAGCAGGGCGTCGACAAGATAGGATTGTAATGGGTACCTGGCTTGATCGCAGCTATGGACCACATTAATGGCTATAACTAACCATTCGTTTGTTTTGACTCCGAACGTAGTGACACGTCGTCTATTTAGTCACGTGATATGGGAAGGCCAGATGTTGCTCGTTCTCGATTCCTCTTTTCATTCTACAATACACTGCCCTCCTCGACCAAGGACTGGCGCGATGGCGAAGGGCTTTTTAGCAGGTCTTAAAGGGATTGATGCCTTTGGCAAGGTAAATCGTTATTCATGCCGTCTTGTGCCACGTCGGCATCCCACATCTTACCACGTTTCTACGGTTAGACCACAGAAGACGTGAAAGTGAAAACGCGGACTGGCGCTTTCTGTGTGTTCAACTTCATGTCTTTTAGTTGCTGCAACTGACGTCCTCCGGGTTCTTAGTGACACTCATTTCAGCATGTATTATACTGGCTTTCACCGCCATGGAGTTCTTTGATTACAGAAGAGTTGGAGTTGACACTTCGATTGTCGTCGATCGAAGTCGTGGACAGAAACTAAGCGTGAAGCTAAATGTGACATTTCCGCATGTCCCTTGTTATTGTGAGTGATGTGCCGTTGGTCTACATTTTTTCACTGCTCAGCTGCATATCATTTTCGGTTGTTGATGGTTTCTTGGATACAATGTGCTCTTAGTGCTCAGCCTCGACGTTATGGATATTTCTGGGGAACAGCAACGCGACATTTCCCACAACATCATTAAGAAACGACTCACAAAGATCGGTGTAGACGTCCCGGGACAACGCGATGGGGATCTGCGAAATGAGATCGACAAGTTAGCGGAGAAGCGCGGGTCCGGATACTGTGGCTCATGTTACGGTGGTGTGGAACCCGAGGGTGGGTGCTGCAACAGTTGTGAGGATGTTAGGCAGGCATACACGAACAAGGGTTGGAGCTTTGGCAATCCCGATGACATCGAACAGGCAAGTTGAACATCTGTCGAGTGAGCTTCCGCCTACTAACAGTCCGCTACGTGCCAGTGCGCTGAAGAAGGGTGGTCGGAGAAACTCAAGGACCAGGCGGAGGAGGGCTGCAACATTTCTGGACGCATTCGAGTGAACAAAGTCATCGGCAACATCAACATATCCCCAGGCAGATCATACCAAACTAACAGCCGGCATTTCTACGACCTTGTGCCGTACCTCAAGGACGACAAGCACATCCATGACTTCTCTCACACCGTCCACGAATTCTACTTTATGGCTGATGACGAGTATAATCCAACCAAGTCGAGAATAGGAAAGGAGATGAGGAAACGTATGGGTATTGATGAGAATCCCCTGGATGTGTATGAAGCCAGAGTATGTTGATTCGTAACACACTCACGAATTCTTACTGAGTCAATCCATCTTTAGACCACCAAGGCTCAATATATGTTTCAGTATTTCCTCAAGGTCGTCTCAACACAGTTCAGGACTCTCGACGGGAAATCCGTGCGTAAAGTTTCTATTGGAACGCGATGTGGACTTGATTGGTGGACAGATCAACACACACCAATATAGTGTAACTCACTTTGAACGAGACTTGACGAAGGGCGCGGGTGAACAGGACAGACAAGGAGTTTACACACACCACGGCTTCACGGGAGCACCAGGTATGCTGAAAGTAGTGCTAGGCAACTGAATACTAAGTCTTGCACAGGCGCGTTTTTCAACTTTGAAATATCACCCATTCTTGTCGTGCACTCTGAAACAAGACAGTCGTTTGCACATTTCCTTACATCGTGAGTGATGCCGTCCTTTTAGTTATCGTCCGTCTCGCTCAGTTACTTCCCAGGACGTGTGCCATTGTGGGAGGTGTGTTGACTGTAGCTGCGCTGTTGGACAGCGTATTATTTGCAGCCGGGCGCAAGTTGAAAAAGGGCAGCGGTGCCAACGGAAGTGCAAAGGTGATATAGACTTTCTCAGTGGGTCACTTTTTGTTGTACATTCATTGGCTATCCATTTTGCCTGTGGCCCACTGTGCTTTGGGCAAGGATTAAGAGTGAACCGCGCTCTCTTCAACCAATTCGCTTTCGACATCGGCATACTTGATTCTGCCCAACACCTCCTGACCCAACACACCGCCCTGAATGGCGTCCTTGTCCTCCACTGTCCATCTCAGGCTTGAACGATCGCTCCCGATGACGTTCTGGAGAGATTGTGTCGACAAAAAAAAACTGGATCACCGGCGACTCGAGTAGATGGGCACCTTGGGTGGGTTGCGAACAAAGTCATCGTGCATGTTGTGGTCTATAGTCGGTGGACGAATGACGGTTTGAAGGTCTGGTCTTGATCTGTGCGAGCTGTGCCAACCTTGCGGGCATGTTTGAGGACTTGGTGTCGGTTTAACGGCGACATGCGTTTTTGCTACTCACATCTGATGTCATATCGTATGTCTCGGCAATCGCCGAAATGGGTTGATTCCTGCCAGTACGATGAGCAAAACTCCCTCCGCCATCCTGTCCGACGCGCTCACCGCCTTCAACAGAGCCGCGACCCTTGCCGTACGCCTACTCTTCCACCACTCAACTGGGTACTGTTTACAGTCTTTCTAGTTCACTACAGCACAAGATCAGACGCGTAAAGATGTCACACAAGCAACCACGGACGCCCGCGAAGCGCGCAGGGAACGCGACGAGGCAGTCAATACTCTTCACGCCTACAGGCTCGAAGAGCAGGCTTGGAAACAGGAGGCCGGTGTATGGAAGGCTGCAGTGCGCGAACTACCTTGTTTTACGCGTTCTCTCGTCCGTCTCACCTTCACACGCTAGGCGAACCAAGCTGAACTGACCGTATATGACTTTCTCTCTCGCCTCCGACGCGTCTCTGATCATCTATTTTTGACAGGTCAATCACCATCTTGAAACTATCGCCCAACTACGCCAAGAAGCTACTCAGTGGAAGAATCAATGTCTTCGCCTCGAGGAAACTGCAAGACAGGAAGCGATCAGCTGGAAGGAACAATTTCTTCGTGTAGAGCAAGAGCGGTTGAAACTTGCTCAACGTTTAGAAGAGCTCGTGGAAGAGCAAGCAGCTTCCGTATGTTCCCTCGACTCTAGTTGCATGCTACTCTTCCTGAGCGCTTGTCCAGGGCGGACTTGCTCAAATATCGGTCACGCCATACACCCCCCTGCCGAGGTATTCCGCCATAGGCGACTTGGCCGCATCCACTCGGTTACAGCGCGCCTCCTTGCGCGATTCCCCGAGCCCAGGTCTGCAGGAACTCCCTCCATCAAAATCTCTGTCTTCCATGTCCAAGACAATCTCAAGCGCAAATCGAACCCGCCCAGCACCCATCTTGCAACTCCCGACACCATTATCAGAGAATCAGCGCAATGCACGCCCAAGAGTCGCACAAGATACTGCCCCCCTTGTCTTCCAACCAGGTTCGACATCAAACGGCACGCGTCAGATAGTCCTTCGTCGCGTCCATGCCGTCGTAGAGGTCCCTGTGAAAGAAGAAAGCATCGATCGAGATGGGGTGGGGTTGGACACGCTTGTTTCAACTTCTGCCTCGAATGCGACCTCAACCTCAACTTCAGCATTCAAATCTGCTTCTGCGCCGAAGACATTAAATGCATCTCCCCTAACGACAGAACTCAGCAAGGCAACTCCACGTGTTAAACGGAAAGCATCCGCCAAGCGAACCTACGTTGAGATCGACGATGAGGCATCGGAACGAGGTAGTGCCAGCCACGATCCCAACCAAAGTGGTGCAGAAGAATACCGTCCTGCTTCGGATGGCGATGATGAATTATTGATGGGTATCGAGGTCGGGCAAAACCTCGAGCGTCGAATCTCTGTTCGTGCTAACAGTGCATTCACAGACAAATCGGAAAGAAGTCTATGGCATGAAACGTGTCTCGAAACCAATCTCGCTCCAGAAGATAACCCGGCCACCTATCGCGGCTAAGAAACGAAAAGCACCTATAGCTACAAAGAAGAGTCGACCTTGCGCCTCTTCGAAGTCGTGAACGCACTTCTCATCTGCATTTTTAGTTCACCTTATTTATCCCTCTACTTATGACTGATCTACCCATGCTTTCTTGCACGTCGGAAACACATTTCTAGAATATTTTCTCGCACAATGACATGTAAATCAGTTCCTACTACATGGTATCGCCCAACCTCAAAGTAAAGATTTTTCTTGACACAACACCCCAGTCGGTTCAGTTACGCTCCCTGATGGAAGCATTCTCGCCAACATATTCGTCGAACCACCTGAATACTTCGTAGTGCCACTTTAGGCTGTTTCCAGGTTGCAACACCCAGTGGTTTTCGTCGGGGAAGATGACCAATCGGCTAGGAATTCCAAGCCTATATTGATAGAGGCGATGTCAGCGCAGGCATAAAAGAGTTGAGCTGAAAAGGATCCGTACTGTTGCAGAGCGTGCCATACCGCGATGCCATCGCCCTCGGGTAAACGGTAATCTTTGCTCCCATGGATTATCAGCTGAGGTGTCGACCATTTGCTCACGGTGTATGCTGGACTATACCTACAATCCATGGTCAGCGTCGAGTTCAGATTCTCCGAGGATCAAAACGAGAACATACTTGCGAGACAGTTCAAAGGATTTCTCTTCCCAGGGACGTCCTCCCCACTCATGGTTGAACTAACTAGGTATCAGGAAGGTCTGATAGATTGGGTGGAGAGGCTGTACGCACGAAAAAGAGCTCGTCGGTTGCATAACCGTTGTACGTGGTGTCGAAGACCTAGTAGTACAAGGAGTCAACACAACGGAATGGGGATAAATAGAGAGACTTACGCCATCGTGACACACCAAGGCTTTGAAACCGAAACCAAATTCGGGGTTACCTTGAATCCAACTGGGGAGGGTCGGTCATCAGCGCATTTTCGGGGTTGGGGATGGCAACCTACTTGATCGCGTAACCTCCGTAGCTCGCGCCAGCAGCGACTGCGCGCTCAGGGTCGATCTAGTCGATAATGTGAGGAATGCTTCAGGGAATGGGGTTCCGATGCAAGTCACCTGAGGGTAGTTCTCTAAAACGTGTGTCCAGCCATTTCTAAGGTCCACAAAGGGCTTTCCTCCCCAGTCTTGCTTGATTCCCTCGGTCAAGTCTAAGACGGATGTCATTTGAGAGGACCGAAGTATCGTGCAAAGCAAAATTCTCGCGTACCCTGACCGAAAGAAGTGGAGCCGGTGGGGTTAATTGCCACGACCACATAACCTTGGCTTGCAAAGACTGGCAGGTATTGGATGCGAGGGAAAAAGTGACCAAGAGACGATCACTGACCGTTTGGATTCCAACGAGTGGACCAAGAGTCAGCCCAGCAGCTTTCGGGGCCTATATCACCGCACGTCAACCAGCTCTCGCGTCGTTTTATAATAAAAAGGGACTTACCGCCGTGAATGAGCAAGACGACAGGCCATTTCTTTACGTCCGTGGACTTGTACCCAGGAGGTGTGAGAATCCATCCGTGGATCTTGTGCTCCGCGCCTTGGAACCAGAAGTCCTCGCCAGGGTGTAGTTGTTTTCCATGGAGGGCTGTGGCCGAGAAGCTGGTGATCTGAATAAGGTCGCCTTTAACGGGACTCGATGCATTCTTTTTAATGTCCGCCTCGACGAGCTGGAGGTTGTTCAGAACATACGCGTCGTTCGGGGACGTGAGCGAGGACAGTGCAAACAGAAGACGACCATTCGAAAGTACTTGCAAGCCCGAAGCGGCGTGCGTGTGGGTCAGAGCGATGGGGGTATTGTACGGTGAGGTGAGTTGGGGATGTGTAGTAGATTCAGTGGGCGTTGGAGGGATTGGAAGGATGAAGATTTTGCCTCGGGCAATATCTTCGGCGATGATGTAAATAAATTCTCCACTTTCTGAGAACTAAACGGATGTAGCTTGAGTTATGTTTACAAGAAGACGGGTCGCTACATACCGCCAAAGAACTAGGGGAGCGGTCCCAATCTTGGGTGATGGTGAAACTAACGCGTTTGGCGAGGTCGTGAATAACAATTTTGGCCCTGGATCGCGCATTGGGGGGAGTTGATAGAAAGGAACACATTGGCAAAATGAACTACCTGTCTGATTCGTGACCATCCTCATCGAGCTGAAGCCAGGCCACCTTGTCACCCTGACGATCGAAAGCTGGGGCATGAGTTGCGCCATGTACGCCAGAGGTAAGCTCTACGAGGTTGGAGCCGTCGAAACCAACGAGGTATATCTATGATCCAGTCAACAAAGCGATGGGGGACATTGGAGCAGCTGTACATTTTGTTTCGTGTGGGTTGCTTTTGGAAGCTCAGGGTCCTTTGCAGTAAAGATGATCTGACTGCCTGAGATATCGAAATCATCCGTTCCACCGAAAGGTTCGACGGGAGAACTCTGATAGGACCGATCTGTTGGTACTATAATTTCACTGTAGACAGATAACATACCAAATTGGTGCCCTGGAGGACATTGGTAAAGTCCTCAAGGACGAATTTCCCTTGATCCCCATATAATCGCACGGTGAAGAGAGACTTATGTTGGGGACCAACCCAAGTATCCCATTGGCGCTCAAATGGCTTATCGTAGACCAAAGCGGAGTTGCCGCGGTCATCGTACTTTTCATCGTTGTCCTTGACAGCCTTCAGATCACCATCTGCGTGGACGTACGCGGAGAAAACGAGTACGCCAGCAGGATGCGCATAGCGGAAGTCTGCAGCGGTGGTGACAGGGAAGGACCCAACGAAGACGGAGTCGCCGAGGCTGATCGTGCTTCCAGTGAGTGTGACTGGAATGGCAAACAGTTGTTGTGTCTTCTCTTTGTCTGCGCCTGTCTCGACGACATGCGCGATGGTACGCGCGTCGAGCCAAAAGGCATCGCCCCCGTCGGGAAGCGAGAGATTACATAGATCTGATCCGACCGCGGTTGGTGCAATAGCAAGGGACTTGTGGGTCCTGTGCGAGATGAGTGTGAAGAGGAGAACCGGATCTGTGACGACTCACTTGCGATCATCGAAGGAGTAAGTGCTGACGGCGATGAGGACCAAGTCACCGGCCGGGTTAGGGAGGGGAGCACTCGGCCTGGGCAAGGCCAGCATGTCCTGTGGGGAGAGAATGTCAGGCGACGATTTGAGAGCAAATTCTGCGGACATCGTGGACGTTGAGAAAGCTCAGAAATCGATCAAGTCGCATCGATTCCAAGACCCACGCAAAAAATAGCAACGACGAGAAATCGATCGTAGTACATCGTCTACTCGTCCATTTCCTCGTCTTCGTCCCCTGCATCATGCTGTTCCACCTGCGCGACCATTCCTGTGTCAGAGTCCCACCGTGCTTTCAGTTCCACTCTAAACTCCACCATTTTCTCTCCAATGAGCTTCAGCAGTTGTGCCTGCTCACTCGTAAGCGCCTTGCCTTTGTCACATATCTTATGCGGTGTTTCCAGTGTAGGGACACCCCTTTTCAACGTCGTGGATAGTCCTAGTTTACGCAGCTGAGGCTCTTCGTTGTGCGGAAACGGTTCCGGGGGGGCCGAATATACTCGCATCACAGGGCCCACGGGGAGTATCACTGTCCGGGTGGCAATGTTGCCTGTCCGCGCAAAGTCGGCTTGTCGGAAATCCTCGAACCACTCGATTACTTCCTGTGGCCCTGTGTCGGTAAATAGCAGACCGACTTGGCCTTTTACTTTCTAACATATGATGGTGGTCATGAGCTGCACGAAGAAGCTGGATCAAGACGACATGCCTCGGCAAGTTTATGCAACCCTCGTTGATGCTCTTTTTCTGGTGTATTTCCAAGTGCTTTTGCCATCACCGTAGCCTTGCCAAAAAATATCCGCGCTGAACTGAATTGCTGCCAGTGTCAGACCAAACATGATCATGTTCCATCGACTCACTCTCTCCAGAGATTTCGGACGGTTTTGAGATGTGTGTTTCGCATCATACCTACCTCGAATAACCAGCAGTACTTCCATTTTTCTGCGCTTTTTTGGATCTGTCGAGGTCTTTCGTTGAGGCGAGGAGAACAAAGGCATTATGCGCACTTCGTTCAGCAACCCATTCTTGTGTTCTCTGGTCTTCTTCGAGACCTTTGTGAGCGATACTAGTCAAGAGCGAAACAGAACGTGTCATTCCTCGCGCATCAACTGTACAGTGTCTTGATCTCACCCAGATTTGAACGTTTTGACTTGGGCATGGTCGACGTGGAATTTCAAGTCCGCCAACGCTTGACTTTGCAGGAATGGCAGCAGAGCTCACGGTCCTCGAGGACGTCCTCCTCAATACCTCCAGAAAAGTTCACCTTCACGACAGATTTCGGGCCCTGTTTACCCTGAAATCGCTCAAAAATGACGACGCAGTCGCGATCATATCGAAAGGTGTCGTCCGCTTTCTTCACTGCGCCTCAACGTGACCCAACCATCTCATCAACAGCCTTTGACGACCCTTCCGCGCTTCTCAAGCACGAGCTGGCCTATTGTCTTGGGCAAATGAAAAAGACAGCCGCACTGCCCGTTCTCGAGTCCGTTTTGCGAAATGAAGATGAAGATCCTATGGTACGACACGAGGTATGATGGCCATCATGCCAGTCTTTCTCCTCTCTAACGATCGTTTTGGAAGGCGGCGGAAGCAATGGGTGCGATTTCCTCCATGCAGTCAGTCCCGATCCTGCGTGAATATCTGTCTGATCCACATCGGAGCGTACGCGAAACCTGTGAAATCGCACTCGCGAAGATCGATTGGGATAACTCGGAAGAAGGGGGAGCACATCGTGCAGCTATAGACTCTCCGAATACCGTACCGTGAGCCTGAGCCTTCCAATATCCTCTTTTCTGACATGCCTCATTCGGCTATGATAGTACATATACCTCGATTGATCCTGCTCCACCGTCTTCCCACCTCCTGTCCGGACGACCCAAACCTGACGATGTCACGGGAGCATCTATATCATCCCTCAAAGGAGAATTGCTCAACCCTGAATTGCCACTCTTTGAGAGATACCGTGCGATGTTTGCCTTGCGCAATATCGGCACGCCAGCAGCGGTAGATGCACTTGCATGTGGTTTCTCTGATGACAGCGCTCTTTTCAAGTAAGCGGAGCAACTACCTTTGGCGTCTTGTTGCTCAGATGGTGCCAGGCATGAGATTGCATTTGTCTTTGGCCAGCTTTTATCGACCCATTCCGTACCATCTTTGATCAATGTCCTTCGAGACACGAACGAATGCGATATGGTACGACACGAGGCAGCAGAAGCTCTGGGTGGCATTGCAACCCCCGAGGTCCTTCCACACCTCAAGGAATGGATGACACGGCAAGATTCACCGACCGTCGTCCGTGAGAGCTGCCAAGTTGCCATCGATATGTGGGAGGTGGGGGATTTGCCTTTATCTGACATTCATTTTTGACCATCCATTGTCAGTATGAAACCTCTGGCGAGTTCCAGTATGCAAACACGCTCGAGACTGTGCGCGTCGCTGAGCCTGCGGCTGCATGAGACGTCAAAGATTCCGTATTACATAGAGTGATGGTTCGAAATGCATCTCGAAGTGAACGACATGAAACGATAAACTCAATTACTCGGTGTCGACGTGTCTTTATCGTGGTCAACAGAGCGACGGCGGCAGCACTGGGCTAGCAGAGGGATGTGCACTCCTCAAAACTTTATCGGTATCGAGGTGATGCTCTGCCCCGACGAATGTCGACATGAGTAGTTTTACACACCCTTCGAGGATGTCATCCGTGATACTAGATGCCGAAAATGATGAAGTAGCCTGTGCACCTTGAACGATACCAATCCCCATGACCGACTCTGCCATACTCGCCATCGCGTCAACGACGCCGACAGTTCTTGCACTTCTTCACAGCAGGTCGTTTACCTTTCACTCCGAGTACGGGCTGACAAGCAACCACAGGACTCGTGAAGGATGTCGTTCTCGATGAACACGCCTCTGCTGTGCCTTGGACGATCGTGAACAAGTACTACACAGCCGATGTTAAATTCCTGGTCCATTCGCTCTCTTCTTGGGCCTCAATCCAGTACGAGCCCTTGGCTCCTGCTCTCCTCTTCGTCTGGAATAGAGGAGAGGTACACCTCCTCATCTGTCTTCATCTCTTGGCGCTCTCTCATCTACCTTCCATAGCCTTACCGCGACCAAATACGCAATCTCTCTCTGTATGCATCTCTCCATCAGTTCGAGGTTTCGCTTGCCGTCAGACTTTCCCCCATTGGCTCGACTTCGCAGGCAGAGATCGAGGATGACCAAGACATAGATGCCTACTTGTCTTTTCATGGCTTCGAGTTTGTCGATGTCCCAGACATCGGGCCTGCTTTGCCCGACCGTACAGGTAGGTTTGCCGCCATCTACTCCACGTAACAATATGTACCTTCCCGTCTTCAGGCATTCTTGGTATACCTCGGATTATCGATGCATTGAGTACTATCATGTGGCCGTCAATGGTTCGGCAAGGCTTCGTCGGCGCAGTACAAACTTATTCTGGCATTTCCTCTGATGATGACTGCGGCATCGCACGGCTCGTCGGAGAAAAAATATCCGGAAACGACGTTGATCGCATGCAGCGAGAGCTCAAAGAACTCGAACATTGGCTGGACGATGAAGATATAGATGCGCACTTTACTGTTGGCGAGGACGAAGCCGTTCCCTGGAGTACCGTTGTCACTCCAGGTACCTTGTCACCTTCCTCAAGTGGTTTTATCGAAAATTCGCGCCCTACCACTCCCAAAGCAGGTTTCGACGATGATTTCGCTTCCTTCATCTCTGCCTCGTCTACAAGTTCCGCTAGTATCCCTGGAGCCCCTTCAGGGACGTTATCGTCTCCACCGAGCCGTTCACTGCTCACATCCACGCAGTTCAGTTCTACTTTTAGCTTTGATTCCCCTCCATCTGGACACTCCACCCCCGTTCTCGATGCTCATGCAGACTTTGACACGACTTGCTTAGCATCCAGCGGGTCTTACAACTTTCTCGGCTCTGTGTCGGATTTTGGCGACCCAGACAGGGAGTCGGTCAACTTGGAACTGTTATCCAACGGTAGCGATACGGAAGGTGAAGATATGCCATCTCGGGTCGAAATTACGGAAACTTCGCCCAAGATTTTCGGTACCATGCCTCTCTCGCTCTCACCCCTGCAAGAACGAGGCGACAGGAACTTTCAGACACTGGACGCTCTTGGATCGCAGAGTCGTCTTGGCGAGGAACTTGATGTCGAGATGACGGACGCCGATCTTGAGCGATTTGATTTGCAAAGCATGGTAGGTGCGCTGCAGGGATTGAAAGAGGATATTGCTGGAATGCCCGATCAGGAGAGGAGGAAGGCCGCAGCAAGAGTCGCTCTGGGCTTTGCATATGGGCTCAACCCACATTCCGAAGCGATCGAGGAGCTTGCCTGATGTACTGGTGTTGACAGACTTTTTGTTAAATACCATTACACGAAACAAGATTTTCGTCTGTCTCAGATCTCAGCCCAGCAATCCCTGGTAGTTTGAATCCTTCTTTCTTTCTTTCTTTCGTGCGGGCAACGAAATGAGGCAAATAAACCTACAGAAAAATCATTCTACATCATCATCCTCACTTTTCACGTTGCCGGTCTCATCTCTAACACCTCCTTCTGCAAAGCTCATGATCCCCACTAATTCCAACTTTGAAATCACGTCCTCGGCGTCTCCTACGTCCATGTCTGCGAGCACCTGGTTCACTGCCTCTAACGTGCCGAGCCTCAGTGCATCCTTTAAAGCGTCACTGAACCCATCAAAGACTGTCCATCGCATCGTCAACGCTTTGCGTACTTCCTCGACGTCCAGGTCCTCCGTTCCGGGACCCTCGAGGACAAGATTATCGGGAGGCGGACCGTCGGGTACGTTGAAGGTGATGGTGGAGTCGGGGTTCTCGGGTACAAGCTGTATCTGCTCTTTTTGTGAATTGGAGGAGGATTCAGCAGCAGTGGCCGCCACACGAGTGACGAGATGAGCATAAGTATCTTCGACATCTTTGATGAAGATGGGGATGGCACGTTTATCGCCGACAATCATCCTAGAGTCACGATGATGATGATCAGTCCTGGTGTGCTCACGCTGAAGAGGCAAGGTCCCACTTCTGGAAGAACACCCTCACGCCATCGCGGCCCAATTTATCACAATATTGCAGAAGTAAGCTTTGGTGCACGCATTGCTTTGCGTATTTCTTATGTCCATCCGTCTCTGCCTGGAAGGCGGTGACAAGGAGAGCATCAGAAGCACCTGGCACGACGACATCGCGATTGCTCTGTATGTATTCAAAGGACTGGGCATAGTCCCAGAGCGGCAGGTGGGAAAAGCGAGTGAGGGATGGAGTGAGCTCAGGTAGATATTGCTGTGGCTCGTTGACGTTAGAGATATCTGCAGCCGAGGGTGGGACGACATGAGAAGAAGAGGCAACAGGGTTAAGTACTTCGTAGGTTGTCGTTTTGGTTGTGGTCGTCTTGGCTTTTGGAGTTGTATCTGTGATTGCACTCTTGATCGGGAGTGGGTTAGGTTTAGGAGGGACATACTGGACATCGTCGTGCACGAGTCAGCATAGTGGGCAAGCCAAACGAGGGACACACCTTGCTTTCCCAACCCTCGTGGATGTCGTCGCTGGTGATGTGCTTCTTCTGCTCCTTGAGTTCTGCTTGAAGGTCAGCCTCGAGCTTGCACGTATGCTCTGCGAGCTGGGCGATGTGCTTGTCTATACCGTCGAGGACGGCTTTCTCTTGTTCGTCCTGGGGAAGAGCCTTGATGCTATCATAGATCTGGAGAAGAAGGGAGAGAATCATGGCATCGTATGTAGGCTGGTTCTTTGCATTGGTGGGTGGTGCTGCAGGGGATGGGTTGGACTGGAGACGATCGACTAGATACTGGAAGAAAGAGAGACCGATCTCAGTATCGGCGTCTTCTGCGAGACTGCTCGCGGCGTTGGCAGGTGCGCCGGCGATGCGCTGACTGATCCTGACGAGGCGGGGATGAAGGACTTTGTTGCACGCGATTTCGGCGTTGAATGCCTCGATCTTGTGCTTGCGAGCCTCGCGTTTCTCGTGGATGTCGCGCTGCTTCCATCGGATAAGAGAGCGTTTGTCGACGTTGGGATGGCCCTCGATGTCGGAGTCGTCTGAGAGCTCGAGCTGGTCCCACTTGGAGTAGTTGAGAGGCATCGTAGATGTCGTGGACGAGGAGGATCCTACGGACTATTTTCGAGGGTCTGACGCTGCTCGCCAGCACTGCCAATGTTGCTCGCTACTCCGACGGGGGTCCGTGCGAGTGGCTGAACCATTCGGGGGGGTCGTTCAACTCTTTGCTCTCAACACTCACCACCTCAACTCACACACCAATGGACGCCGGCGTCGAGCAACCACCACCCGCCACCTCAACGTTGGACTTGGACTCTTCCTTGCGTGCAGCTGCTCTCTTGTCTAGAAAGCGTCGGAGGGTTGCTGCTGACGCACCCACTCTGCCTCCTCGCCTTGTTTCAGAGCCCACCCTCCAACTCGACTACGGTTTCGACGATCCAGCGGCCATCTTGTCTGACCGAAATTGGTCCCCGGTTTTACAACTAGAACCGACAGCTCTCACAGAAGACATCGAGGACGGTCAAATTCGTGAAGAGGGCGAAATCAGCGATACCGAAGCCTCACCTCCACTACGACGGTCCCCCACTCCGCCCCCGAGATTGAGGCAACGACCGTTCATTTTCCAACCCCAGGAATCCGCAAAAGTTGAAAATTCGTTGCCTCGTCCACCATCTCGTATCGAAACCTCAATAGCGTCCCCATCGGAACCATCTGACGCTCAGTCCTGGCAAGCCGCCAATCTTGAACCTTTCGTGCTTGAGACATCTACCTACCGACTTGATGCTAATCATGTTCGGCCAGGACTCTCCAGTATGTCATAAGTCCCGCAACAGTTACCTCTCTACTAACCTTCTTTCCAGTGACACAAGATCAATACAATACAGCCAAAGATATCGTTCTTGATCTCCTTGGATGGGGCGTTCCTCCCGAGTATCTCTTGGAGTGCGGCTTGAGCCGCCATGTCATCTTCTACGTTTTCTCGGAACTCAATCTGCGGCTTCCAAGCAATTTGGATACAAGTGGGCTCATTCCGTACCCAACACCTGAGATGCTCGCACTTATATCAGTTTCTCCATCCTTGTCTACGCGCTCGCTGCATTCTTCGTCTTCTACGATGCCCCCTCCAACTGTCATCCCAGCCCGAGTTTCTCTTGCTGAACGTATGAGCATGGAACGCATTGACACTCGGATGTCCTCACCCGACCCCTCTCCATACATCAAGGCTGAGCCAAGTTCGCCATCGTCCGCTGATCTTGCCAACTCTCATTCGTTGCTCGTGATAGAGCAGCAACGACGTCAGGAACTTCTCGCCCGCAAAGCTGTTATTGCCTCTCGAAAGGCTCGACAAAGCGAACCCCCGGATTCTGTCACTCCAACAAAAGACCAGGACATTGATATGAATGCAGTTCCTGCTCAGTCCGTTGATGACTTTCTAAAGACGATTGAGCCTGCTCCAACCTCGAATGTTGGCGATAATGACAACCACAACCAAGGATCATCCATCGGCATAAATTTCTTTCCGAGTTTGGAGCGCATGGATGTTGATGATCCGATTCCCGGTCTAATTGGCGCACCTAGAGATACTTCCACTTCTTCGACGGGACTTTCTTTAAACCAGCCCAAGTCTTCCTCAGTCACGGTCCTTCATACCGAACTTCATTCACCCATGGAATTGCCTACTGAATCAGTGGATGATACAGGCTTTACCAGCAATGGTACGGACCTGAGTTCAACAACGTCTCTGGACACGGCTGGCTCAGGCTCGCTCACACCCACCCTTCAAGGCAACCTGAGTCATGCAAGCTTGGACGGCGACAGCGGCTATCCGCAACGCCGAGGCGTAAAGCGTCCCGTGGCAGCTGACTTCGTGGATCTTGACAGTGTCCCAGGATCGTTACGTGGTCACGGAGGTTCATCTTCCAATGGTTATTCCAATGGAGGTCCGTATCCCAACTTTCTCGCCAAACGCAAAGCCGGTAGTTTCGCTGGAATCAGTGGTATGCGCCGTTGCGTGATCGAATTGAGCGATAGTGAGGACGATGGTGACAATCAAGTGATTGGGGATCAAGTAGGGAATGGTGGTACACGGGAATATTCTCCGGCGGCTACTACCGCACGCGCTCCATTACGGCTCACCGCGACTCCGACGGTGCCCTTGGAACCACCAGAGGTTGCGAATGGCGATACAGGACAGTCGCTACCCGCAGCGTCCGCCACGAATGCGCTCGCGGAAAAGGAGGAAGAGATCAAGAGAATGCGACAACTTATTGCTCAAAGGGAAGAGCTAAGGTTGAAGAAGCTTGCGGCTGTGAGTCTTTCCAAGTCCTCGTTTAATGGGTACTTAGTGTGTACTCCCAGGTGTCCGGGAAGTCGACACCATCGGTACCACCTACCACTGAAGTACAAATTCCCGAAGAAACAGTGATAGTCAAACAGGACGAAACACTTGCCAGCTCACCGAGTCACGAGAATTCGTCAACGTTATTCACTTCACGAGATCGGGAGAGTAACTACCGTTCCATCCCAGAACTGACAAGAAGACGTGGTTCGTGTCGTTTACCATCTCACCCACCCTCACTGGTCCGGACTTGTGCATCCCCCATTCGTCTATCACGGCGATCTTACACTCGGTTTGATTATACGTTGACCCTTTTTGGATCCAGGTGTTTTGATAGCAGTAGCCGATGGGAAGCCAGATCTTCTAACTTCCGACCGCTCGGCGACGGTTCGCACTCTTACACCTTGCTCGACCGGTAGCCGGGATGACTTATCAGCCCAAGAAACATCCACCATTGGTTCTCTCTCTCGGTTCTCCGTCAGTCCGACAGCCGGCTGACCCACTTCTTTTGCTCTTTCCCCCCTCTCCTTCCCCTCCTGTGGTTGTTATTTTCTTCTTGTCTATGATAACCGTGTTTTTCTACTGCACTCACTTTCCACTTTGATATCTGGTTCTGTTTTTTTTCCCCTTGGCTGTATTGTGTGGTCTCACCGGTCTGGTTTCATTTTCATTACCACCTGTGGGGATTTGACTGGGGGGTTACAGGATGCGAACCATTCGTGCAGGATGGAGACTCTGAAGATGAGCAAGGTATGTTCGCCAATTACACTCCCTTGTGTTGGTGCTTATAGCTCGCTTTTGGTCTCCAATGATGCTGTCGCTTCCATTATTGGCTTCATTAAGACTTGGTGGTCACTGGGGAGAGTCATTCCGCGCAAGTGGCAAGAATCTGTTCCTTTTTTTCATGTTGATGTGCATTCCCCTTCCTGACTTCACCTTCTTTTGTTTTTTCCCCTTTCCCTCCTTGCGACACGGTGATCATATGCATAGGTTTCCCCATCAAAAGAGGATATTCATCACGGGTCGTTCGCCGGCGGTGATTCTGGGACATCATCGTCGGCACAGGTGCGTGCTCCAGTCCAGCCTGTTATGGAGGCCATGTGGCCTGATATGCTAATGTGCGCTGATGTGAATTGGTGGTTGCCGCTGGCGATAGGTTCTTCGGCCCCAATTGCCGCAATCACAAAATGAAGCACCTCCGCAGCTATTAAGATCTGGTTTTCCATTGTACGATTCCCCTCTCTCTCGATATCTACTTCTTCGACCTCGATTCGGACCAGACACAAGGGCTGGAAATGCCTCTTTGGTCACCTTGCAGCCCGAGATGACTGTTGCATCGCACGCCAGTGCTCGTAGTACCTTCCCTCCTAGTGTATATTTTCCTTCCCCTATTTCCTGTACTACAGGCGCTGTGTCCTCTCACCCTTCCTCCCCTATTCATCTCCCAGACCTCAAGGAATTGAAGCAAGCGGTGCTGCACCGTACACTCGCACAATTGACTAGACGCAGACCGGATCTTCGGGTGTGCCCATATGAGGTGCCCGGTGGCGGTGTGTGTCGTGACAGGGAGTGTGGAGAGCTGCACCTCAGCCAATTAAGCAGGGAGCCGAACGGTACGTCTGGAAGTTGTTTTTTTTGTGGAGCTGACTGAACGTGTTCATGGTATCTTACTGACGGACCTGTCACTACCGGGTTTGCAGATACAGAGGTTGCGACATACGTCCATGGGATCCTTCCGCGGCCGTGGAATGGACGATGTGACGTACGGGCAATCGAGATTGCGCTCGAGGGCGTTCGACTGCGTGGAGGCGCCACAGATGTTAACAGCCGTGTCCGGGAGGCGCTTGGTGGACTTGGTATACCAATGACTTGACCCCCCACGCAGACATGAATGGCCTCCCGCCTGATCGACTGGGCACACGGAATTTTCTTTTTCTCAGAAGAAAAACATTGCTCGAATGTCAAAATGACAGGGGAAAGGAAAGAGCGCCGAGCGCCACAAGAGCCTACGCTCTTGAAGATATGATGTGACGGACGATATGTTGTCTCTTGGATTCCATTTTGTTTTTGTTTTTTTTGTTTTCTTTTCTTTTAATAATAATAAAAAAAGAATATATATATGATGGCTGTGATCCGAAAAAGGGTAATGATAATGTAAACATCTGCGGAAAGGGGAATGTATGATTCCCGAAAAGGAAGATGTGGGAGTGGCGGCTGCGGAAGCAGATTCCGGGGATTACCGGGATGTGCCTGGAGGGTAGATATATACTCCGACGATGCCAAATAAACAAATACAATGGGGTGTCTTTTTTTGATCGTCCAGACTGAGACAACACACGCCCCCCGTTGACACTCCCTCCCTTTTCCACCTCCTTCCAACTTCAGCGATTCCTTTTAAGGACGCCCTCCGCACCCTCGCTGTCAGCGTCACCTGCCCGCCCATCGTCGTCGACATTCACAACACAAGGCAATTCCCGCCGTCTACTATAGTCGTCGCTGTCGACGCCAGTCTCCCCCACATACTACATGGCCTATCGCCATCTCCCATCTGCATCCAACAGCTCGCCATCTTATCCGTATTCCAAGACCGCGGCCCATCACGGTCAGCAGCCTTCCCTTTCCGGTCAAAACATTCAGGACGACCCTGCTTCATCCTCACCAACGATGCGTAAGCGCCAGCGCACGGGCCTCGATATCTCCAGCCCTGCTGTAGCCGATCCCCAACAGCAACCCCCACCCCAGCCAGCTCAACCGCCACACCAACAACAACCGCCACATCTCCCCCAGCCAGGCGCCGTCCCAGAGGATGGCTTCATCAACGATCAAGATGCCGCCGAGAGCGCTGGCGATGACGACGATGAAGAGGAAAAGCCAAAAGACAAGAAGGCCGGAAGACGCAAGATTAAGATCGAGTTTATTCAGGATAAATCAAGACGTCACATAACATTCTCCAAAAGGAAAGCTGGTATGTGATCATCTTCCTTTACCTCTCTCGTGTTTTTCCTGAAAATGTTGCTTCGCTTTCGCAGGCATAATGAAAAAGGTATTTTCTTCCATCGTGCCTTCGCCTATCGCTTATCTAACCCACTTCCTCCAGGCCTATGAACTTTCTACCCTCACAGGCACTCAAGTGTTACTCCTCGTCGTTTCAGAAACAGGTCTTGTATACACCTTCACGACCGCCAAGCTGCAGCCTCTCGTCACACAACCAGAAGGCAAAAACCTCATCCAGGCTTGTCTCAATTCTAATGCCCAGGGTGGTCCTCATGGCGGTGCCCTACCACCTAATGTCCCTGTTGGCGCCCCTATGAATCGTGCCACGCAGTCCATGTCCATGCCTCCTGGGGGTACCACCAATCTTCCTGGCGGTCTCTCCATCCCAGGTGGTCCCGTCGGCGGTCCCGTCTCCACCAAAGAGGATGGTGATGAAGATGGCGATGACGAAGTCGCCCATGGCGGTCGCACAGCATCTGCCGGCGACAAGCGTCGTCGCCGCCCCTCCACTACAGCAACATCGGCACCAGGTCGCACTGGTCCCGGTTCCCCCCAAACACCCAACAGCACCATCCCTCCTCCTCTTTCCATTCCTGGCGCTTCGCAGCATCAACCCACAACCCAAGCACCGCCACCTCCACAAATCTCTCTTGGTTCTCCTACGAGCCCACAGCAACAGCATTCACAGGTGCCTTCATCCCCACAGTATGGCCCATCCCCGACGGGAGGCTATGCACCCCATGGTCAGCATCATGGACACCATGCCGGAAGTCCCACAGATGCAAACATGTATGGCGGACACATGATGACGGCCCCACCCTACTCGTATCCAGGGCCCAGTGGCCCTGCAGGGCAGAGCGGTCAGCCCCTAGGTGGGCTCGCTGCGGCTGCAGCTCAGCACAATCATTGGGCGCCGCCACCACAGGCCGGGCACTACGGAAGGAGGTAATGCATATCCGTTGATGGCTCGTTTTGTTCATGAGTGTTCGCGCTTGGTCGGCGTTCTTGCGTTGGTGTCTTGTTGAAATGGGTTCGTAGCCAATTTATGCACTCTCCTTGCCGTTTGGTCGCTTCTCTTGCCTTTTCAATTTCATTATCCCTTTGACTTTCTTTCTCCTCTGGTACTTACATCCACGCTTTGTCTTTGTCGAAAGTGTACGCTAATCGACCGATGCCTTGCACGACGATCAATCTCGTCTTGATTGCTATGTAACCTTGGTTATAGACCGCTCTACACTGTTGAGTGATGCCTTCAGCTTGGAGGCCATTACATTATAACTCAAGTATCCTCGAGGACACATTATTTTCGTCGGTAGACTAGCAATATGGATGACCCTTGGCATGAGACCAATGCATAACCTTTGAGTAAAGAGGGTGCGGCATGTATGCACTTTGCTGTCTAAACTAATTTCTGTATTGCGTCGAGAGACTTCGCGGAGTGGACGAGTTGGGTTAGCTGGATCTGCTCAATGCGCCAAACCGACAAGTTCAGTTCAGTTCATCAAACTCGTTACTCCACATCAGCTGGCCTGATGCCGCTGTCGAAGTAGGCTTGAAAATATTCCTCCGATACCTTTCCCACCATGTTTTTTTGGCTTGGCACTTTTTGAGGGTTGTGAGGTAATCTAGGTTCATCAATAGAGGTATCAAAAATTTGAAGTTCCGTCATGTCATGGGCGTACGCAGGTGTCTGTGCAATGCGCTCGCGCTCGCCCCGCAGCCCCGTCTACCTCGCAGCCCGTCCATTCGCGCACTCGCGCTCGGCCCGCAACCCCGTTCACCTCGCATTATTCCACCTTAACCCTGCTCAGAAGCAGACCCTACTGACGAGTGCGGGGTTAAGCAAAGGCAAGCCGTGTCTGCACCCGATGGGAACCTACGCCCATGCTATTGCATAGCGTGCACTTCCCGTACCACAAGACTTGAGCCTGGGAGGCATGGCCTTGACCACTTCCTTGGCTTCACTTCGAGTGAGCTATCTTCCATTCCAATCATTGATCCCGCTTTGTCGATCCCTGCAGATCCGTTTTACTACACGGTGAACGGAGTTGATTGCACATTTGTGGGGTGTGTGACCAAAATTTCAGGAGGCAAGGGTCACAAAGCTCGTACAATTTTGAAGTTCAGAGGCTTACAGTGACGTCTACATCAATGGCAAGCCTTGGTCAGAAAACTCGGTCGTCAATTTCGCTAGGTTTGATTGTCCCCCAATTTCACGTCGAACGTGAGTGATACATCACTGGAAGGTTTGCCATGAGATAAACAAGACTCTAGCTTCCTCAACAGCACCATGGTTATTCTCGTGACCGTCGCGCCCTCCGTCATGTGATGATCCGCGTGATGGCGTCGGAAGGATTTATCGCTTCCCGGCTTGACCTCTACTGTGTTGGCAATCCGGGATTGATAATGCAGCTCACCTTTAACGTGACGGCCGACACAGTATAATTAATCCATTGCTGGTAACCGCAGTAGTGTATACTTCAGGATTATGCACACATCTCGGCCGTTTATTGATAGCGCTTACCCCCGTTGGCACCGCGTATGAATGACAACATCCAGATCACACGTACTCAACTCACAAACACCGATCATCGATCGGTGCCGCAAATGAGAAATTTGATGGAAAAGCAGGAATATGACCAGTGATCATTGACGTATGTTGCTTGCCCTTCCACTGCCAAGGGTCATGAGGTGTACAGTTTGTAGACGTGCCACACCGTGCTTTATGCTCCTAGTATCAATCATAGCATCCAAGATTCTTTAGCGCAGGGAGGTTCCTCCTTCGGTCTGTCCGATCCGCTCAGGGGAGCATAGCACAGAGCCAATGGTCGAGCCTCATCCCTATCTCGAGATCGGTCCGGAATATCGTATCGCAGAATTCGCTCCATAGCCCCGTTCCTCGCAATGACATTGCTACATCTTACCGCGCTTTCGGCTCGCGGTCACAAACCAAACAAAGGCACGATGATCGTTGCCACAAACAGAGGGAGCATTAGAAGCAGATACTTGGCTGGTGCGGCTAGATAAGATAAATATATTTATTCAAGGCATTTGGTCAGACCTTGCTGCCCACCGAACCACAGAAGGCTGCAACACATTTTTTAGTGGAGATTTGAGTACTCGGACCCTGTTGTCAGTGATTCGAATGTCTCACTCACTGAAGGCGGGGTCTGACCACTTCCTAAAGCAGTGAGACCCTCAATGTACGACGAATACAACTTCTGTCATGGGCGAATCATTCGTGGCGTCGGATGCCACATAAGGTCACATCAAGAGACCACGTTACTCTGATGCGGCAGTGGACGTTCTGATCAGCAGCGCTGATGATGATGGGTGATACGAATACTGAGCCGAATACCGGTTGCGGACTACTTGGCAACACATGATTGCACCGTGAGACGTCATGTCATGATCTAGAATTCTGCACTGTACGGCAAGTTGGGGGAGAAAGGGAAGGGGGAGGGGGGCGATGCCACAGGTTTCCGTCAGATGCTTCCATTTCCATTTGAGGGTTTGGTCATGGCATACGGTTGCCCGGGTAATAAAGTGAACGCGAAGATCGACGGTATTATAGAATATTGGGATTGGAAGTGAGGCGGATGGGTCCTCGTGTTTTTTTTTTTTTTTTGCTGATTGAACAATACGATAACCGGATAATGGGAGAGGAGGAGTGCTAACGTGACCTTCCTTGACACCGATTGCAAGGCGTTCTGCGCCCAGGATACATGACAATAAGCTCACGTGAGAAGCGTCGAAGCTTCGGTGCGATACAGCGGGGTTGCCCACATCAGGCGACTACAGGGAACGTGGCGCCCGGTGGTGGTTTTTTTTTGTAAGCCTATCTGCACGAGGTCCATCAACGGAGCATGATAAGTTCAGCCAATCGATGATCTATCGCTTGTGGTCGAAGAAGAATGATCAAGTTGCTGGTGGGTTCAGAGCGAACAGATAATAGCAAGGGGGGAACCTGTGATACGTGTTGTTGATACCCTTTTGGACAGCAAACGAGTTCCTCCGTTGATGGATCGCGATGATCACCACCAGTGGGCCATTTGTCCCGGAAAGATTCGCGCAAAGAGTTGCAATGGGCGAATCCGCTGGTTTCATGTCAAAAGAAGGAATCGATGCAGGCGTCCCCGGTCGTACCGGTCATCGATCAGTCCAAATGGAAGCCACAGAAACATGACGAACACAGGGAGGGACCTGTTGCATTTCGAAACAATATCCGAAGGAAACAAACGTGTGGCGATGGCACACCGGCTTACTACTACAAGGCACAAGCGAAACTGGTCAAGTTCGCTAGCACTCGCAATCAGTTCCGATTTGATCAAGCGATCGCACGGTGACCAGTGTCAAACTGAATATATAGTGTAGATCCACAGGATCGAATACCCTCGACTAGATGCACCCATCGAGGAACGTCTGCATTGCTGAAAGCGGTCCAAAGCCAACCGTCCCTTCGACATGTCGCAGTAGCGGAAGGAAAAGCCGCCTCGCGGGGCTAATCCTAGGTGAAATCATCAGGCCACCAGCAAGGCCTCTGGTATGCCATGAATCTACTGTGGGATGACGATGAAATGAGGCAGAAGTTGGGAGCCTCGACCCACGCACCTAACGGTTGGGCCATCATGAAAATACAGAGATATACCCACAGCATGCCATATATTCCACCCACTCTCTTCCCAGTGGTACGACGCCACAGCTTCTCAAGTAAAAGTAACAGTGCCTGTAAGGTGAAGAACACAACTACAAGCCAGCTGAACCCCTTCCCGAGCAAATATGCCGAACTTTCGTGGAACATTCCCGAAGCAAAGAATGTTCCGAACAACATACCAACATCCCCGGCGAGCCATTTACCAGGGAACCCTCCATAAACAAAGAATGTCTGGCGAAGCACTTGATGCCATCGTTTAGCCCAAAAGATGTGTAGAGAGTCAGAGATCCAAGGATTATCCATGAGCGGAGGCCACATTTCCGGAGAACTAGACAATGCGATGAGAGCAAACAAGGTGATGCAACCGTGGACCAGTTCAAAACCAGCGATGAGACATGTTCCAGTGGCGAGATGGATTGTCGTAGAAAGTATGTATCGTTGTAAAATGGGTAGGTGAGGTTTGAATATCGTCCCTCCATGGGGCGAGCCAACTCCTGGTACTAGTTTGATGAGAGATTCCAAGGCATCGAAGATGAGGAAATGTTTGAGTGTCGATATGGCAGTAGCGCGTAAAAACGCAGAGCGCTCGGCGGGTCGTGGATCCGCTGGAACATATAGGCCGACGCTAAACTGCCAACCCAATCCGCGGCTGGCGAAAATTACTTCGCATGAGTCGTAAAGCCATTGCCAAGGTGGTAACGACGAGTTTCTTGGCAGCATCGAATAGGGAGAGTTCTCTTTGCGTTTGACAGATGACGTGTCAGCGTCACTGCCGTTGGGGCAACGGCGAACAGAAGACGATTCGGAGAATACGCCCGGCCTCGTTTCACCAGTTTTGAGCATCCCGTCTCTCCGCCACGCAAAGTCGATAGCTTTGGCACAAATCACCTCAGCGAAGAGCCCTACGGGAACGAAGAATGCATCCAATACATCGCAATTATGTTACATGACAGCATGAGCATTAGCCAAATCCGTACCTTGCCCCCAATTGTAGATGTTGAGTTCTGGTTCCGTATACATGAAACCAAAATATATTCGGAGTGTAAGGCAGACCACTAGAGGTAGGAGTGACAACCGCAGGTAGAAGGTGTCTGGGCGTCTAGAGAGATAGGCCATCAAGACGAAAGGAATCAACGGCAAGAGAAGGTGAGGAACATGGTGGAGACATATGGGTATGCGATGTTCGGGATCAGGTATAATTGTTCGATACGCGTTATGGGCGCTACAGTGTACGACTAGATGAGCGATTGTAACACCTAGGACTTGATTTGAACTCACGCATGACAGACGGATGGCCACATGAAAAAGATGGAGAGCTGCAGGCAAGCTGAGTTCAACGAATGCCATGGGCCGGCTAACTTGACTAGGATGCACCGAACTTCAATGCCAGTAGCGAATCTCTCATCTTAGTAGAAATACACACTGCTCGTGTAAGTCACACATCCAGTAAGTATATACGCATCCGCGAGACTGGACGCATCCATGTTCGAGTCTGCCTTTTGCTGTGACGGATCTGCTTAGATAACTACGAACATACGCGTGTTACTTGGACCCAGTCATCAGAAAATCGATCTGAATGCCGCGCACACTCTGGTCCTGGCAAGGGAAGCCCATGATAGTGCTATCTCATCTATCTTATAGTATTGTTTTGGCACTAGCATGGCGTATACCATCTGTTTATTCTTGACTGTGTCTCTTTTGGGTTAACTCGGACGCTTCTGACTCGGCGGATAAGGTCCAAGAGTGACTGCCACCAGTGCAGATTATGGTCGAGATTGCTCGCAAAGCTTTCTTTTTCGGCACTATATCAACCTCGCTCACTATCTTCGGACGGTCTCTTCTTCTGATCTTCCTCGAAGTCGCTGCAAATGTCATCTGCCTGGCTATTGCAGCACGCTCGCACGCAATTCTAGCACTTGCTATTCTTGCCTGGGTATACATGTAACCTCATTCTCCGGGTCAACTCGACTAACCTCTGTCCTTCAGACGATTGGCTTGAGGCACGGTAAGGATGATCTCGCTGTTTGTGCGTGATATCGACAGGCTACTGAAACACACACAGCCCTTGACGCAGACCACATAAGGTCATTCGACGAACGGTTGCGTTGGTTTCGTATGTCACATCTTATCTCAACCTGCCTTGGGGTATTCATGTCCGTGACAGTAACGACTGACTCTTGGACTCAGTGCGATCGATAATGCAACACGGACTCTTATCAATCACGGGGAACTTGCGATAACGTGCGGATTGTTCTTCTCTCTCGGACACAGTACCATAGTAATTGTGGTGGTATGTTCTTCCAATCACGATTCATTCATCTCTGCAACGTACTGGCCAGAACGTCGCTATAGTTATAAGCACGAGCATCTACAATAAACTAGGCGGAGTCGGTACCGTTGGATCGATCGTAGGTGTGTACCATCACACCACATGCATCACTGGTCCTATGTCCCCCTATAGGAACCGCTGTCAGTGGATCTTTCTTGTTCATTGTTGGCCTCGCCAATTCGATTATTCTCTGCAACATACTGCGTCAACGTCGAAAAGTTTGTCCATCACACGAACATCTCTCCGCTTTCCGCACTCATCATCCAACGGACAGGCCAAACGTAAACAGGGTTCAGGACACGGAGAGACGGACTTAGAACATGCCCCAAATCAGAACATGCTGATGATGCGACTGCTTGGACCTTTGGTAAACTTCGTGAATCGTCCGTGGAAGGTACGCCAGTGCAGCATTAATTTCCCAGTTGAACAGATTATCCGTAGATGTACCCTGTAGGCGTGTTATTTGGCCTAGGTGAATCTTGTACCGTCAATACCAGACGTGGGGATCTGATTTCCTTGATATACAGGGTTTGATACTACATCTTCAATTGCCCTACTTGCCATCTCAGCATTGGCGAAAAACGGAGTGAACGGCACGCACATACGCCCTTCGGATGTCATCATATTGCCCGTGAGACCTTCCTGTTCCCTTTTCGCATCCTGGTGTAACCCATTATCGAAAAAGCTATTATTCACGACAGGGATGACCTTGGCAGACTCACTCGATTCCATTCTGATGTTCTATTCTTACACCGGATTTGCTGACAATTCGTGGAGGATTTTCAAGCCAAACAGTTCTCCCCGTAGAGCTCGCGACGCGCGGTCGGTGAATTGTGGGATGTCTTTGACCCCGGAGACACGCCCGGTGTCGGCAAATGAAGCGGTGATCGTCCCCCACGTTGAACAATCCCGCGATGGAATCGAGACAGAGAGCAAGACAATGAGAAACGCGAGGCATAACATCGATGCTAACGCAGCGGGGGAAGAGCACGAAGACCACATGGTACTTGTCAAACGAAGCGCGATGTCGGAACTCAGCATTATCCTGACGACGCTGAGTATTTTACTTGCGTTCAGGTCTGTGAAGGAGGTTGGAGTCCACTAGCTATTGAGATGACTGATTTTCCATTGTAGCATTTCACTCATAGAGATAATGGGAATGATTGGGGCAAATTGTGGCAGATGTCAAGCGGCAGCATCCGCTCCAGGTGGGGGCGGACTAGCAGGAGCGTGGTGGAGGGCTTGGGAACAGGTGAGTTGAGCAAGGCACCGTTAGGATAAGACTGAACGGAGAGGGATGCAAAGGCAAATGTGTACTATGGGTACATTGGTGCAGCGATAGTCGGCACATTCGTTGTCTTGGTTGGTGGTTGGTACACACTAAAGTTCCTCAGATCCAGACTGGTTCAGACGACTATCAGAACGCGGTTCGGTCAAAGAAAATGAAATAGTATGTACAAGAGAGAGGAATGTCATCGGTCCAGCGACTTGAGAGGACTACCGGCGGTTGTACTCATTCATTCGGTCGTGTTTGGGTGTGTTATATAATTGTGAAATTGGTTCCTTTGACATATGTTGGACTCGCCGACATCGGTGCTCATTGTTGCCAACGCACTTCACGACACTCACGACCCTCTCCTCATTGTACTATTCCTTGTACCCCGAGTCTCTTTATCCATCTAGTATCGTGCACTGGTAGCACAATCTGACCGCTATCTCGTGTTGCGCCTGGCCGTGCTAACGGTAAAGCGTTCTTTCACCACAATCATTTGGTACGCCATCTTTTCTCCTTACATCGCCTTCGGCAATCATGCCAGGATTGACAGACCTGACAGTAGCTCAGCTGGTCGATACACATCAGACTGCTTCCCCTTCTAGACCATCTTGATAATGGTCCCAACCCATCTTCGTGTCAACACCGATGTACACCGAGAAACTATTGTAGCATTGGAAAAATCGGCAGGTCCCTCACACGCAGCACCCCCGACTCTCTCTTCCCAATCTTGCTTGAATGGTCTGCACACGCGCAGTGGATCCGCAGCCTCGACGAGTTCTTCAATCTCTCTTGTGTCTCCTTGTCCCTCTTCCTCCGCGTCTGCATCATCCTCGTCTCTCCATTTACCCGGACTCGGCATGGAGTTCAGCCAGCCAGCCTCCCAATCCGACTCTAGCCCACTCAGCCCTTCGGCAGATGAAACAGTTCGGGTTCAGGCCTCTGTACCCGAGTATGTGTTGGCTCTCCATGATTTTGTCCCTCAACAACAGAACGCCACGTGTCTCTCTTTTCGCGCCGGTCAGGTTATCCGTGTATTCAATCGTGACTCAAGTGGATGGTGGGATGGCGAACTCCATGGCCAGAGAGGATGGTTTCCGAGTAATTATGTCAGTGCCGATGAACGTGTGATCTCTCTGACAGAGGAACAGCTTCGCCCGTCTGTGAGTGTCACTCATTTATCACGGTTGCTTTGGATTAACACCACTTGTCGATTTTTCCAGCCTCGCCAGCCCTCTCGTCATGCGCATACGATGTCAGCTGTATCAACTGCGTCATGGGCTACTACTCCCTCGCGCGGTTCATCTCGCAAGGACCATCGTCCCTTGGTGACGGAAGCTCTTGGTCCTGACATCGCCTCGTATTGTCCGCCTTTAATGGTCAATTTGTTGCAGAGTCTATCCCTCCTCCAAAGTGCGGTCAGGTCTAATCGCATAACACACTTTCAGCCATCCACAGCATGCATCATATCTTGCGTTCGGTTTGTCCTTTCCTCCGTGGAGTGCCTGCCCCGCGAGGCACCATTGCTAAAGCGTTTTCCTCCCCTGGCTCTCGAACGAAAACAAATATTATCCGTTCTGGCTGCGTTGGTCTCACAGGCAAGAAGGGCCTCAGATGAGACATGTGATGAAGATGCTCGAGATACAGAAATCGAGGGACTGCTCAAACTTGGCGGTCAGGTATTCTCTCAAGTTCGGCGGTTCTTAGCTGTGGCAGTACAGTGCGGCGTTGAACTCCCGGAGAGAGGGCAGTCTTCGCCTGTCGACAGCATCACGTCGACGCATATACAGCTCGAACGCGCCACTCCAGACTCAATGGCGGGATTATCAATTGCACCAGCAGATTCTGCCCAACTATCAGGTGAAATGTCTGTTATGAGACATCCCAAGTTACAAGACCACGAAACAACAGGTCCTGCCAGGGCAGCCTTACGTGCAAGGAGCCTCGGTGACCTCCGATCTCAGCGCAAAATGCTTTCATACCAAGATTCAAATTCGTCTGTTGCTCCTTTATTGCCTCACCGAACGGCCGTCGCTCGTGCGAAGAAGGAGTACCTCGTTTACGAAGCCACTGGTCGGCACAAACCGGCCATGCTGTCGATAAGCAGTACTTCCTCGTTTTCGTCATTCTCTTCCACCGAGTCGCCTAGGCTCCCCGTATTACCCACATTCCCTTCAGGACCTTCGACTTCTTCCGAAGTTATGGAAGCACTCAAACATACCCATGATCAATACCTCTCAACCATTGCGGCCTTTATAGGTCACGCACATTCCCATTCACGCTCCTCTCATGCATCCAGTACAGGCCATATGTATGAGCTGGTGCGAGAGATCGTCGAGATGGTCTGTAAACTCCTTACCATTGTCGAAGCGGTCATACGGCACCCTGAGATTCCCAAATACAAAATTGGCAATCTTAAAGCGTCGAAAGAGGGACTGTATAATGTGACCAGTTCACTTGCAGAGTCTGTTCGGCTTCTTATGGTCCCTCTTTCGTCGGATGTTACGGAGGAAGCAGAGAAATCGTCATTGATCCGTTCTGCTACGGCTGCTTGCAAGGCTGGTGCCGACTGCGTTTCTGCGGTCAAGATATGTCTGAATCGAACCTCATCGGAGCAGCAGTTCATTATACAAGTTCCGTCGAAGTCAGACTCGAATCCTGCCCCATTCACGCCGAGTAAGTTTTCGCGGAGTCAGCGCAGTGGATCTTCGCTGCGACAGTCGTATCGAAGCAGCGTCGATGAGGAGGATGTCACCGTTCAGGGTCAAGCACCAACGCGCCATCTAGCAAACACTCTCACACGGATCCAGGAGACGTCTTCGGATTCGTCCGTACTTACTGGCCGCTCGAAATCTTCCGATAGCTCGCAGGATACCGCGCCCACCTCTTTAGATGAACGATACACCCCGTCGTCCTCGAAAGCAGACCCAACTGCCTCGGATGACGTGGATTCACCTTGCCCAAAGTCTATTGAGCTTGTTTCTGGAGACGTTTCAGGTGACCAGGTGACCGTGGACGCCTTTGAAGACCAGCTCGTGCAAGATGGCGTATCACCTGTCACCCTCGATGTCAAGCGTGACCCTCTGGGCCATGACCACTCAGTCGAGGATGTCATCTACAACGCCGATGGTCACCTTGTCGCTGCGTCTTTAGAGGTGCTTGTTGAAAAGATGATACCTCACGACAGCATCGTCGATCCCGCTTTCTCCGCTGTGTTCTTCCTGACATTCCGACTGTTCTCGACGCCAACGGAACTTATACAAGCCCTCATTCATCGGTACAACGTCATGCCTCCTCCCAATCTCTCGGAGGAAGATATACTCAGGTGGCAACAGTGCAAAGGGATTCCTATCCGCCTTCGCGTGTCCAATTTTGTCAAGAGCTGGCTAGAAATGTACTGGCGGTCAGGTGTAGATGATGTGGCCCTCCGACACTTGGAATCTTTCACTCGCGAAGCACTACAGCAGTACTTCCCTGGACCATCTCAGCGCATCCTTGATCTCATTGCCATGCGCCAGGATGCGAACACGAATTTAATTAGCCCGAAGAGTGAGCGCGTACGTGATCCAGGAATGTCTATCAATCCCCCCACTTTCTCCCCTTCCGAGATTCCTCGACCTATGATGACCAAGGCATTGCTCTCGAACTTACGGAACAAGAATTTCGATTCCGTTACCGTTACCGAATTTGACGCTCTGGAGCTTGCAAGACAGCTGACGATTATGGAGTGTGATCTCTACTGTGCAATCCAACCTGAGGAAATTTTGGAGACCGGGCAAGAGGGAATGAATCCGCCTGTGAATGTTAGGGCTGTCTCCTCCTTGAGCACGGTGATTACCGGTTGGGTCGCTGAGAGTATTTTAAACGAACATGATATCAAAAAACGGACACTCTTGGTCAAGTTTTTCATCAAGGTTGCAGACGTAAGTGTTCTTGTCAAAATTCGTTGAGATCAGACTGAATCATGTATATAGCGATGTACATCATTGCATAATTTTAGCACCCCCCGTTCGATACTTGCAGCACTTGACTCATCAACCATCTCTCGCCTGCATCAGACGTGGCTTGTGAGTCTAGGTTCTGAGGCCTCCATTATCCGTGTACTGAAAGCTTCATAGGGTGTACCACAGAAGAATAAGTTGCAGTTGGAGGCGTTGCGACGGCTTGCGGATCACAGTCGCAATTTCCATGAGTATCGCAGTAAACTTCGGAATACTGCTCCGCCTGCCGTACCCTTTTTGGGTGAGGTTTACCACTCACAAGACAAGTGCTTTGTACTTACTTCGTCACACGAACAGGTCTTTATTTGACAGACGTGACGTTTTGCCGAGAGGGTAATCCTTCCTACCGAGACTCACCATTGGTCCCCGGCAAAAAGTTACTGAATTTCAACAAGTACCACAAACTCGCTCGTATTATTCAAGGTTATTAGCTTGTCTCCACCATCTCAGTGATCTTGAGTTACTGATCTATCGGTAGATATGCAGCGCTTCCAAGTGTTGTACAATCTCAAGAAGGTTCCAGAAGTCCAGGAGTATCTGAATGTTGCTTTCGAGAACTCCAAACACCATGGTGATCTTCAAGACTTATACAGGAGGAGGTGCGTCTCAAGCTATCGCTGAACTTTGCTGTACTGACTATGGGAATGACGCAAAGTCTGCTTGTTGAACCCAAGCAGCCGGCTGACACTCCGCCTTCGAGCGATATGCGCCACCTCTTTAACTGGGCAACACGTTCGCAGGTGCAACAGCCCACATCCGCCTAATCGTCTGGACAATACTATCTACCTCTAACCCTGTTTCACTCGACAACCCTTAGCTGTCAGGTATCTCATCCTTGACTGTCTGGTGGTCGTTCTATTTATGATATAATTTCGGTTTGCTTCTTCCGCTTGTCTTTGTCGTCCATCTACCTAATTCCCCGAAGTATATTACTGCCCATCGACATCTCATTGAACATCGACTCATTGTATACTTTGGTATATCAATTGCTGTTACAACTGTTTCTGTCTTGTACACGTGCACGGAAGTAGCTAGCTAATCAACAATAGTTCTGTCGCGAAAGTGGCACAGAAGACGTGCGTTAGTGCAATCCCGGACTACTACGATCAAGGTCGCTGGCAACCCTTCAGATCATCGCTCGCAAACCGGGTACTAGACATTTGATATGATCAATGACAGGGTCCTTGAAGACCTTCTCCAGCAGCCTCTAGGACCCTATCGTGACCGCGATATTCTACATGCAACAGCATGTCAGATGCAAGGCGCTAGCGAGCTCGTCCTGTATTCATTCATCCTCGAACACAACGGACGTGTCATTGGGTATGGCCATGATCCCCTTTCTGTGCGGCTGTCCCGATCTAACGGCTTTTTGTTTTTATCCAGCCTTGACGAGTCCGAACGTCCAAAGGTGGGACAGGACGACCGTACATTTCGTTTCCGTGGAGTCTTAAAGATCGCCAACCCCGACTGGCTCTCTGACTTTGGGCTCAAGACCGTCGAGACCGAGCTTAATCTACGCGCAAAGGAACGTGCGTTGCGAGAGGGGGAACGCAGCCCGCCGCAGTTCACGCTGGAAGGTCTGTTCGGAAACGGGCTCCTGACAGCATCGCACGATGCCACCTGGCGGAAAGAGGACGAAACGAGGCTCATGGTTCTGATCCAGGGCGAGAAGAGTATGCCAGCGAGCTTCATGCACTGTGCGTGTCCCGCCATCCTGTTGGTCAGTGCGGTAATGCGCATATGGTGATGGCTGGACAATATAGCTTCTCTTGTACCGAATGGACTGCTGTGGAGCACGAAAGCCCAGTGAGTTGTGCAGTAGGATATTACTGACGGTATTTTCTCAACGTCTACCAGTAATCGTCAATATCAGATAGCCACCATGAACATGGAAACATATTCACGCTCTGAAAATTTCTTTTGGCAATGGAGACTATTGGCGCTCATGGAGAAAATCACTAAACAATATCCACACGTCCCCCAGAAAAAGCGAACACCGATATGGTTTGTCCAAAAATACATGGATAGATATTCGTGTCCACCCGAAGACAAACATCGACGACTCATATTCGATGAGGAAGATACGGATGTTCCCGACGACACGGGAAAGACAATAACGCCGCGTCACCTTCTCAAACCTCACACGAACGAGATGCTAGGATTATTCGCTGCACAAGCAGGATGGTTCATCACAAACAACGAGTCAAGGAGGAAAAGGTTATTTGACTTCACATCCTGGGAAAGATTCGCGCAAAAGGTGCGAGAAGAAAGGAGAGAAGCTGCTAGGCATGGAGTGAAGTGGGGTTGGCCTGTAGGGAAGAAAGCAGAAGAGTCCTCTGATGAAAGCGAGGGCCATGGGGATGAACTCTACAGTCTGGTCAGGAAAAACCCAGTGATCGGCAAGTCGAACGAGACCGTAGCCCGTAAGATCGAGCTCGCACGAGCCAGGTCAAATCGCAAAACCAAGCTAAGCATATCATCGGGTTCTGAGAGTGAGGGGGATGCTCCAGGGGGTGCAGAATACGTATCGGATTTCTCGGAGCCATCGGATGCGGAGGAGAATGATTCAGACCACCGGTCTGCAGAGGAAGAGGCAATGGATCAGATACCGTGGCAACTGCAAATGCCGCCTCTCTTGCCAGATGTTGATGGTCGATGGTGGTGTCCATTGCAGGAGTGCAATCATCAGATTGACCTACACGACCTCACGGAGAAAGACCTCACGGAGGAAGGGGGAAGAGGGATTTCCAAAGACCTCGTTAGATATATTCTGCAAAAACATTGGCGAAACGCGGCATACGACGAGAAAGTCCTTCAAGGATTCAGGTATATAGTGACGAAGCACTACTGGAAGCACTTTGAAGAGCGGGGGGTAAAGATCGAGAGGAGGGAGGGAAGGGCAAGTCATCATCCTCATTCCTCAAGGATACTTGTTGATGGCTCGTGCACAAATCACAGACACGATTTACATTCATCAACGGCAGACAGAGGCGCTGTAGTGGCGACGAGCCCATTCGAGGGCCGATGCCAGCACGAGGGACGTTGGGAGGGGAGTTAAGAGTTGTTCCTATCGTGCACGCACCACAAGCGGAACGTTTCCGATAAAAAGCAGCTGGTTGCGTAGGGTATATCGGGCGATGGATCAGTAGTTTATATGTGTCGTCCTCTGAGGACGACTCGGACTTGGGCCCGTCTACTGTGCTCACGAGTTTATGCACGACAGCACTGGCAAAAAAGCACTACTTTCCCAAGCAGTGGCCAAGTAGTGCGCTCATTCGTGTAAAGGCTTGATCAATTTAAAAAATGTCCATCCGACGATGGAAATATTTTGAAACGTGATACCCGATCTCGTTTCCCTCGAGTTTGAGCCTGTCCTCTGCGACTCCTCTTCTACCAACAACAGCGTTCAGGGTTGTAGGAGCGATAGGAGGGTATGTGTCCTTCGTTACTCCAGGGCCAAAATCATAGACGAATGGCCGACTCTGAGTCGCTCCAAAGAGTCTCGAGCTCTCCAAGACAATGGAATACACTGGAGATGAATCATTTCCAGGTGCATGTACGCTCCAGCCGAGAGACGGCTGACGGACATCCCAGAAGGCGACAACGCTGTGTCGGGCCATTCCGGCGGCAACGAAACTGGCATTGCCACCACCACAAGAGACGGCGTATATGGGCTCGGGTGACCAAGGATCCTTCAAGGTGAGGACGGGGAGAAGGGTTTGTAGTGAAGAGGTCGACGTCGACGACGAACCGGCGTCTGCGAAACGCTGCGAGTGATGGGAGACACGAAGGTCGTATATACGGATCGAGCCGTCGTACCAGCCCGAAACGATGATTTGCTCGGAAGGACCTAAAGGAGAAGAAGGCGGAGCACACGTGATGCCATACACTGCTGAGGGACGGTCCCTCGGAGATTGAAGGGCGATCGATGGTGTGGAGGAGAAACCGTCAGGGGCTATGTAGTGAAGGGAAAGAGGTGCAGGCGACGTGGTACCGAATACGGCGTATGACGAGGGGGAAGACATGCAAAGGTGGCTTGTCCAACTCCTCGCGCCCAAACTGACGGACGTGGAGGATACGGAGTCAGAGACGAGGTTGGTGAAGGAGACTGAACCCCATTGGGAGAGGGAGAGGAGTGTGTGAGAAGAGCAGGATATGCTCTCCACAACGTTAGTACCGTGATGGTGGATGGCATTTTGGGGTGCGCGTGTCATGTTGATGTGTTGACTGTCATGGGGTTCGTGGTAGGAAGGAAGACAGACTTGTTCGACAGAGCCGTTCTCGAAGCCGAGAAATACTGTTCGATCTTGACCAGGAAGAAACGCTATGCTAGTGATGTCAGGTTGGATTGCACCGCGACCGAGAGTGAAGGCATATGAGCGCTCGAAGACGATGCGAGGTGGCAATGCATCAAAGGAATCTTTTACAGCGTAGGAATAGAGTACACGACCTGCAGCGACTAGTAGCGTGGAACAAGACAAGGCGATGGCGGGCTGTAAATTTCCGTACCATGAACGAGAGAGAGGACGTGCAATGAAGTTGGCACGCGACCAAGCTCGGTCCGCGAGCGTGTTGAAGCGGACCTGCGCAAAAGGAGGCCATCTGGCACGCGAAAAGTGTAGCGTGAAGGAATGTCTTTGGTTGCTCCTAAGAAATATGGACCAGCCAAAGTCGTGTACCTGGCTGGAGAAGATGAACGACGGGATCAACAGCGATGCACCCGTCACAAAACGTACGAGGATATTTAAGAGCCTGCAGGTCGAAGCAAGATGGAGGAGGTCGTCGAGATCGAGGTGCTCGATGATGAGCATAAACACGTCCGTGTTCAACGCCATCGTCGACGCTGAGCACTGGCAGGGAGTATGGCCGCTGACGTAATGTAAAGTGAGTACTTACACGACTAATAAATTGACAGTCAAGTCAAGCCAACGATGAGACGCGATGTCCGCATTCTCCTCGTCGGCGACGGTGAGCGCGTCTTCGTCGTACTTACCCTCCACTGACTATCTAAGTAGACGGCGTGGGCAAGAGCACCATCATCACGTCTCTCATCAAGGAAGCTTTCGTTGCACACGCACGTTCCCGTTACTCGGCCTCCACACCTCCGCTCATCCATCACAGGTCCAGCATGTTGTTCCGGAGGTCACAATCCCCCCAGAAGTCACTCCGGAGAACGTAACGACTTACATCGTTGATTCCGGTGGTCAGTACCCCCACTTGTCTCCCTTTCCCTTCTCCATCTCCCATAAAGCCGGCCCACAGGACAGACAGCATCTCGAATCAGAAATCCGAAAAGCACACGTCATATGTGTCGTATACGCCATCGACAACCCAAACTCCTTCGACCGCATACCTACATTTTGGCTGCCTCACTTCCGCCAACTTGGTGTCAATGTCTGTCCCTTTACTCCATCACGATGCTCTCCTAATCGCACACTAGGTCCCTGTTATACTCGTTGGAAACAAGATAGACCTACGGGGAGGAGAGGTGACAAATGAAGCTCTCGAGGATGAGATCATCCCTATCATGAACGAGTTTAAGGCAAGCTCCCTTCCTTACTTCCCTGCTTAATGCAGACCTCTTCCCAGGAAGTGGAAACTTGCGTAGAGTGCTCAGCGAAGATGTCTCTTAACGTCTCTGAAGTCTTCTACTTTGCACAAAAGGCTGTACTCCATCCCACTGCGCCTCTCTACGATTCGAGAGAACATGTACGTCATTCTCTCTCCCGAATAACACGATTCTTCCACTCCTCAATCGTACTAGGTCCTCAAACCTGCATGCGTCGGCGCCTTGAAACGTATTTTCAAACTTTGCGACACGAACAAGGACGGAGTTCTTGATGCCACAGAGTTGAACGAGTTCCAGGTCGGTTAAACATCATTTCGCAGAGTTGTTCACACGGTAACTTCGTTCTATTATAGCGCAAATGCTTTGATGCACCTTTACAACTACAGGAGCTAGAAGGCATCAAAGATATGGTGCGCGAACACGCTGAGGGTGGTGTCCGGGATAATGGTCTCACTGAAGCCGGCTTTCTATACCTTCACACCATCTTCATACAACGTGGGCGCCTTGAGACCACGTGGACTGTACTTCGAAAGTTCGGATATGGCGAAGATTTGAAGCTGACCGAGTCGTTCCTCCTTCCCAAGTTAGTCTTACACATGAGATTGTGCACCACTTTGACATATCAACTTAGATTCGACGTTCCACAAGATTGCTCTGTTGAGCTAAGTCCTCAAGGATACCAATTTTTCACTGATATCTTTGAGACATTTGACAAGGTCATATCACATGTTAAGTTTCCCATCGATTCTCTGCTCATCGTGTTTTACAGGATCAAGATGGTGCACTGAAAACAATGGAACTCGACGAGTTGTTCAGCACATCACCCGGAAACCCTTGGGCCAGCCAAAAGTTTCCAGGCACCACCCTTGTGGACGATACTGGCGCTGTTACTCTGCAAGGATGGCTGGCCCAGTGGAGGTGAGTATGTACAAATTCCCAAGTACCCAGTCCAATGTAACTTCGCTAGTATGACCACACTCCTTGATCACAAAACCACCCTTGCATATCTCGCCTACCTCGGATATCCAGACGAACAACGTACGAGTGCCCTCCTTACCACCCGACCGAGGAAGGTCGACCGCAGAAAGGGTAAAGTCACGCGAAACGTATTTTTGTGCTATGTCTGCGGTGCCGCAGGGTCCGGGAAGACGTCTTTACTGCGCGACTTTGCTGGAAAGCCATTCAAGGAAGCGTATGAGCCGACGAGCAAGATGTTCAGTGTTGTCAATGCTGTAGACATCGATGGCTCTGAGAAATACCTCGTGGTGGGTACAATTCTTGTAGGTTGGTACGACTTGACGGGGCTTTGTAGCTGCAGGAATTTGGTTCCAAGTACGAAGCTGAGGGTTTACGGTCGTCGAAGAAGACGGACCTCGCCGATCTCATCGTTTACGTCCATGACTCGAGTGATACCAATTCATTCTCGTACATCAGTAATCTACGGGTACGTGGCACGCGTCAGTACATGTTTGTGATCTGACATGTGTTCTGAAGCAACAATACAGCCTGGACCATATACCCACGTTGTTTGTTGCCACGAAGTCTGACCTTGACCTTGCGCAGCAGGTGAGTGCTTGGATGAATTCTTCTTGCCTGATACTCAACTGGTGATCAGCGACACGAGGTCCAGCCTGATGTGTATTGCCGACGGCTTGGTCTTCAAGTTCCAGTTGCTGTGAGCATCAAAACGGGGCAAACAGCAGACGTCTTCCACGTGATGTGTAGTATTGCCATGAACCCGTGAGTAATCGCCGCTGATCATGTCAGAGGGAGTCAGTTGACGTGCGGTTTAGCCACGCGGCGATACCAGGAGGACCAGACCGTGCGTTGACGGCGTCTGAGCGGCTCCGAATGTATGTGACGATGACTGCGCTGGTAGGAGGCATCAGCGCAGGGTTGGTGATGCTGTACCGCAGTCTGCTGCGGCCTGGTGGACCTGTTCTTCCTGGATGGACATCACCTTGGGCTACATGGTTGTTTGGCAGAAGGGACCCTTGATGCGTAGTATTTAGCATTAGACAAGTTGCACTCGAGCAGATCCGAAGTCCGACAGTCTGAGATCCGTCATTGCCTTGAGGTCGCCGCCTGGAAGTCGTGCCGCTACAAAAACGACGCTGCAGCGCGCTCAACGACAACTTGCTAAACAACCCACAGACACGTCCTCAGCTCGACATGGATGAAGACATGGAATTTGACGCTAACCTACCACAGCCCCCTCCTCAGCAGCTCCAACGACAAAGCTATGATGATGGGCGCAAGATGCTGTACGTCCCTCCTCCGCGTTCGTGTTCAGGGGCAAACTGATACGTCGACCAGCGATCTCGTCTTCGTGCAGGACTGTACAGGCAGCCAAGGTTCCTACATCTCCAGTGCTACGAAAAATATAGAAGAAATTTGCGCCCACATCTTCGAATCTGGCCGTCTCCAATCCCCTGAAGATCTACGCGTAGGTCTTGTGGCATTCCGCGACCACCCACCGCAAGACCATACATATGTCGTCAAGAACTTTGGATTCTCCTCCGACATTAGTATGGTCCACAGGGATCTCTCTGGGCTCTATGCTTCCGGCGGCGGTGATGGGCCCGAAGCAGTCACGGCCGCATTGGCCGAGGCATTGAACATGGATTGGAGGGATAATGCCAGCAGGATGGTCGTGCTCATCGCCGATGCCCCTCCTCATGGGATTGGCGAGTATGGCGATGGTGGGTCCAGGCTGCATAGACTGCCGAGTCAGTCCTGACACGTTTTGTTCACCCAGGTTTCGACGATGGTTCACCTGATGGAAACGATCCATTGCAGATCGTACGCACCATGGCAAGTCGTGGCATAACGCTAGTAAGACATGCGATCCTGCCGCCTGGCTCGCACTACTCTATTGACCACGCTTTCTTTTCAGTTTTTCGTCGCTTGCGAGCCGGCGCTCAGCGGATACTCTGTACGCAGGCCTTTTTTGCCCTCTACCCAGATTCTAGGGTAATGGACACTGACCCAAAGCCCTAGTTTGCAACCGATTTTTACCAAGCCATCACGACTATCACCTCCGGGCTTATGCTCCCCTTGACCACCGCTGACCTCCTCTCACATGCGATTGTTGGCAGTGTGCTCGAGAATCTTGATATGGAGAGACTCGTGCGTGAGGTGGGGCATGCTGTTGCACAGCGGATACTCGGCAACAACGAGAGCGTCGATGACGTGGCTCGCGAACTACACGAGAAACTACTCCTCAGGAATGAGAGTACGAAGAAAGTGGTGATCGAGAGTATCTACAAGGAATCGCCAGAAGCCGCACACAACGTATCCGTTTTCATGCATGCATCATCATTGGCTGAGGCCAGACCCCAACTCAAGCGTGTACGTAAACTGTTCTTTGTCCAACGTATCGAACAGACGTGATACCGATACTTTTCGCTCAATAGGTGTTTGGGACACGATTCACGGACAAGTACCTGCTCGCACGGCAGGCCGCCAACCGAAGCTCCTATTCGTACTCTTATGCTCCTCACCTGCCTTCACGAACTACGCCAGCCAAGTCTACAACCTCTCCGGGTACCTTGCCCGGTACGTCTGCCTCTCCGCCACGCAAAGTTGTCACAGACTTTGCGGCCTTTGGCGCGCCAGCAAACGCTAGCGTGTTCGGGACTGCGGTTGCTTCGACGCCTTTTTCACTGGCGGGTGGCAAGGCCGCGTTTGGAGGGATTAGGAACCCAGGTGGGAAGGGAGTTTACGATGCGGATGACGAGGATGACGACGACGAGGGGAGACAGAAGGTTGAATTGCGGGAAGATTCGATATCCCTAGATCAGGTACCCGGCCTACATATCCGTCAATTGTTTATACTGACGCCACTGGTTGGGACTAGGCACGCCGTATCGCAATGCAGAGTGCTTGGAGGGGTGTTCGAGGATGATTCCCACTCTGCACATATCATGCTTGCCACTCTTCCTTGTGTTTACTCATCACTCATTCTCCATCGCAGTTGACTTGTTGCAAGACACGACTTTGAACCTTGATTCTGTTCCGACACCTTCAGGACCATGTAGAATAACGAATTCCGCATAAAATTGATGACCAGCTTGTGATTGCGATGCAGGGTAACAAGAGAAAAGTATCTAGGGTGGGGTATCCTTCCGTTTTCTCCTCTTTTGTTTGGTTGTGCGAACGATGTTCAATGCGTCAGTTGCGTTCGGATGGGTGGATGGTCTACGTGACGTGTTCCGCTGTCCACTAACCCCCTGCAATGTGCACTTTGCTCGCTCCGGATCGTCTGCTGCCAGAGGTGCTTGTTTGCAGGTATGTCTTGGATCCGAGGATGTGTTATTTTTCTCAGACTGCGTCTTCTTGTCCTTCCAATCAACGACATCCAGCCGATTCTTCTTCTCCTTGGCCATCTCCCTCACCAATGCCTTCTCTGCCTTGCGCTCTTTTTTCGCCCTTTTGCGTGCTCTGCGTTCCTCTTTTGTCTCCGCATTGTCTTTCGATTTTCGATTCCTACCTTTCTTCGTTACTCCGGCGATGCCGTGTTCGTGTACAGGGGTGGACGAGGACTCGGCAGATGATGACGGGCCCACGTCTGATGCAGTGCTCACGCGCGGATCGTCGTCTGGACCCAATACAGGCCCTCTGAAAAACCTCGCGTACAGAGCGCGTTTCGCAGCCTCTCTCTTGGCGGTGGCTCGAAGCGACAGATGACCCGTGGCACCTGCGCCTAAGCCCGTGTTGGGTGCGGGGCTGCCTGATGTGGAGGCGGGCGTGCCGGAGATGGGTCGTCGGTTGGAGAAGATGCCGGTCGAGGTGCGCCGGAGGGGGTCTGGGGGATCCTGGCGAGGGTCGTCGGTGTCATCCTCGTCATCGCTTGATATTCTGATCGTGATGGTCTTTGACGCGGCGGTGAACAAGCTACGCGTAGCATGGTAAACGCGGTGACACCAGGAGGCACTTCTCAGAGCACGCACTGGTCCCAGAAGGGGAATGCTTCATCGCGATCTTTGCCTAGACCGCTGAGATTTTTCTTTGGTGGGAGTGCGAGAGGCTTGTCGATGGCGCCGTTGCGCAGGCCAGTCCCGGTGCCAGTCCATCCGTACGACGTTAGATAGGCGTGTCCGTAAGACGACATGCACTTGTATTGCCAAGTCGTAGTACAAGTAGGCCTACTTTCTGTCACGTGCCTTTCCGCCTCAGTCTGCTGGCAACGTCAGACCACCCGAGTTCACCTCCCCAACTGTGCCACATCCTCTCCAATACCCTCATCTTCTCCCACCGACCAAGACTAGGGTCCTCCAGGTCTTGCACATCCTCAAGGAACCCCTCACGGAGACGCGACCGTGCAGGCAACGACGTGAATGCATAGTGTCGAAGGTGCGTCAGTGACAACACAAGGAGCCCCGTCGTTAGCGGTGGGATCGAGTTTGAGGTTGACTCCACATCGCGCAATTGGTCGTGCAGTGTCTTTGGCTGGAACAATAGAAGGCGTTCGATCCTCCTGTCCCTAGAGTCAGCTCATGTCCGAGTCACGCAAAACGAAACTGACCTCATCGCGAGCCAAACGCTCGTTTGCCGGTGTTTTCCACCATACCTGTTACCACCACCACCAAACACAAGTTGTTTGAGGAACCCCCCGACAACATACACGACTGCAAGAGCCGGTGCGACGCCGACGAATGCGAACGTGAGTTCCTGGGATTTGAGCAATTTGTCGATGCCTGTCAAAGCTTGGTCGATGTCGACCTGGTACCAGTCAATCCAAGGTGGTCAAAAGTGACAATTGCTGCACGCACCTTGGCCTTGTGCACTTGCACGAACAGTGACCTCAATAAAGTACCCGTGATGGCAGAGGTAAGTGGCCGTTTGATGTCCTCTTCATAGATCTCAAGGATGGGTGTAAAGTCCCCCATACGTATCCGACCCGACAGCGTCGCCAGTTGAGCTTGGGTATATCCTAATTTGTCTTGAGCTAGTGCGAGTGCCATTCGCTCGAGGGACTATCGCAGAATACAGTGAGAAATCAAACCAGGGCACGAGCGTAGAACATACATCTAGGTCAGCTAACACTGCTTCACGACGGACGATGACACCTTCGTCACCGCCTGCTCGAATAGTTCTGAACACCCCACGAAGAGGCTCCAAGAGCCAATCTGTGACGAAATTATGTATGGTCTTCACTGTGTCCGTTGCCAAATCAGTCAGTGTAGCCCGGGAGGCGTACAGAGTCTTGACACAATAAAGCGTCAGAGGCGGGAGGAGCAACAAACGTGGCCATAATAGCGTCAATCGTGATGGTCGACGAAGGTCCTTTTCGTCGAGATAAGAAGCGTGCTCCTTCTTGCGAGCGACCAAGATTGCCTCGGACAGTTCCAGGAAATTGGCCAGTGTGTTTTGTTTTGACAGCTCGACCGACGTCGCCGAACCCAGCGCGGTCACAAACTCGACGAGAAAATCAGGATTGGGTTCACCTTCGCTCGACAAGCCGCCGTGCTTGACGGCCAAGGCTCGCATGAGCGCAGATCTCAATCCAACCAGTTTCCCGAGCACTTCTGCACTCTCGTTTCGGATTTTCTCGTTGTCCTGACGCTTCAAACGACACTCGTCGCGCGAGAGACGAAGAGGAAAATATAGAGCAGACGTCACTCCGTTTACGAGTCGTCGGACGGTGTTCTGCAGGACGGAGAAAGGTGTAGAAGCAGTGCTTTGCGGGTCGACGTAGAAAACAGGATGAACACGCGCCAATGGATTGTCCTTCAAGTGGGGGAAGAGTATGGATGTAAATGGATTGGGCTGCAGTCGTCTTCGGGACAAAAAGATGCCATGAAGAGAGGAAGGACGGAACGTCGACAGGTGAAGCGAACCGTCGCCGGATCGCAACAAGTTCAGAATACGTTTCGGGAGAGCTGGTGACCGTTGTCAATGTAGGATGAAACGGGTAGCATTGCACGCCTACTCTGGAGGAGGTACGAGGCGGCGAGCTGGTTCGACTGCTCGATTTCGGCCCACCATTCTGCGTCGTCTTGAGCGGCACTTGCCTCGTCCAAGTACAGGTCGAGAGCATTCGCGTAAAGACCAATAGCAATTCCCGCCAGAACGACTTCGGACGGGCGTGAACCATCATGTTGTAGGCGCGCCAACACATTCTGGATGGTGTCTGCGGTAAAGGGAGGCTTGAGAATGGCGTCGAGTCCGGTGAGCGTGCGGACGAGGGAAAGGGTGTAATGAGTAGAGTACAGCGGCGACATGATGGATACGGTACAAAGTTTTATTCGTCCCTCCAAATTACCTGGCCTGCAGCCCATCGATCTCCCCACATAACTCGCTTGTGGTACACCTTTCTCAGCTCCCTGAATTCCCTGACAAAGTCGTCCACATCCGAGGCGTCGTTGGACCCAGGCGATGACGAGGATTGGACAAACGACGACGCAAGCGCTTCAGACGCGTTATCCTGATCCGTCGTCGCATGCCGGAGGCGCAGGAGGAGGAATTGGGGGCTGAAGCGCTGCATGCACATCAGATCCACGTCGAGCAGGTCGCGCTGTGGACCCACTTGGTAGACCTCTTTTTGCTCACGTTCGACCTCTTTCCACCGTGCCTCGAGCGACTTTGCCTGGTCGAACGCATCCTTGGTCTCCGATCGCAGCTGGTACAGTCGGTCTTGGAGTGATAGATTCGTTTCTGCAGAGCATGTTCTCAGTCACGCGACGGCGGTGGACTCATGGGGACGGACGGGCGATCGCTTCGTTGGCCATCCCAAGTTCTGTTTGTGACTGATACAGCGACTTGACGCTCGGGAGGGAGTGAAAGACGGCTTGAAAGTATGCTGGGTCATTCAAGAGGTCCTCGAGATCAGTTCGACTAGCACAACGAGGGAGGTCAGCGAGTATATACAACGTCCAGGACGAGGTCGGCGTGCCTCAGATGAGACAGCTCAGGAAATTCTGCCATGAGCGCGGTGGTCATGGTCGTTGCGGAATGAGTTTGGTCTTCCTTTCTCATGGCCTCCAACGTCGTCCTGCCCGGCGAACGTGTCCCCGCAGAACACATCAACCTCAAGCTAGGACCAGGCTTGCTACAGCTCGCGGCTCATCGTGTTCGTCCAAACGATCAGCCCATCATATCGACGCGCGCGGGGCAACTCCACCATTCTGCAAACAACAGTCGATGGTGGGTGGAAGGGAATGCACGGCGGGTGAGTGTCGTTCGCGCCATCGTGCTCATCCTTCATCTTCGTACAGTATGTCCCTGCTCCCCAAGAGTGCGTGATCGGCGTCGTCCTCGGTCGCAGCGGCGAGGGATGGCGTGTCGACATTGGTTCTGCACATCCTGCGCTGCTCGATGGCCTCGCATTCGAAGGTGCTACCAAGAGGAGTAAACCCAACCTCAAGGTGCGCACTACTAATCCCCCATCTCTCACTTAATCAATCCATGCCTTCTGATAGGTTGGCGCTTTGGTTTACGCGCGCGTATCCCTCGCACACAAAGACATGGAGCCCGAATTGGAATGTTTCGATGCTCAGACACGCAAAGCTGAAGGTTTCGGCGAGCTCAGTGGTGGATTTGTTGTCCAATGTAGTCTGCGGATGAGTCGATTGTCCGTCTTTCACCCGCTCCAAGGCGCTGCCTCGACACTGACCACATCTGCAGCATGTTGGACCCAACACACTTTTTGCTTCCCTTTGTAGGTTCACGCTTTCCACTCGAGGCGGCCGTGGGCATGAATGGCAGGATCTGGATCAGCGCCAAGGAGGTGAAGCAAACGATTGCCGTCATTCGGTGCATCGAGGCTGTCGATCCGGATGGTGGCGGTATGAATGAAGGGGATGTCAAGACGTTTTTCGGTAGGCTCGACACATAATAATCCTTCAAGGGTGTGGTGAGTGATACTAGTACAATGGTACACATGACAGTACAAGCTGAGGGGGGTGCGATGAACACCACCTATTCGTCATCTGCTAAACGGGCTCTCTTGAGGGCTCTCCTGCCTGTACCAATACTTTGAGAGTCCTCGTCACTCACTGTCCCTGCGCTTCTGCGCATAGCTCGTTTCCGTCTCTGATACTCTCGGTCGCGGTTCTTCTTTTGCTGAGCAGCAGTAAGCTCCTGCGTTCTCGGGGCTGGTGGAACGATGACGGTCGTGACGCCGGGGGTAGTTGGATGTTTGAAGTCGTCCGGTGCAGGAGTGGACTCTTCCCCGTCGCCGACTAGATCTAGTGACTTGTGGTATCGAGCAAAGGTTATTGGAGGCAAGTAGAGTAGAGTAGACATGCCTTTGACCAGGTTCCGCTGCTGCTCGAGAACCAGCGGTCTCCGTCGCCTATGTCGTGCTTCCGTCGTGCAGCCGCGCCCTGAGTTGGTTTGAGGTAGCCATCGAAGCCGTGTATGATGTTCCCGGTCGACGCAGTTTCTGTAAGATAGCTCGTCTCGAGGTTGTAGATGGACAGTTCAATTTGAGCCTGGTCGAGAGTGAAAGCTGGTACAGTGCCGTGAATGGCGAGACGCACCAGCTGACGGTCGGCTGCCCGCTTCTTCAAGAGCATCTTTGCCAGCTCGTCCTTGACTTTGTCATAGTGCGCTTTCTCTTCGGGCGGGTCTTTGTTCGCCATCGCTGGAGGAGGAGGAGGAGGAGGAGGAGGAGGAGCGGTAAGCCAGTGCGACTTTCCTCTTTCGGTCGGGGAGACGTACGCGTCCATCGTTCACGACGTCCACCATGTCCTCTGCACCACCACCACCACCACCAGAAATCCCTCCACAGGACAAGCAGGCAGAACCCACCCAGCCAGCGCAGGAGGGCGCTGCCATGGACACAACCCCGGATCAGCCCCCAGAAGAGACCTGGGACGATATCCCCGCAGACATCTTGTCACTGAATACAGACGAGATTCTGACCAGAACACGTCTCATCGAAAACGATATCAAGGTCTGTAACCAAGCGTTCAAACAGAGCTGATCCTATCCCTGCACCCCCAGGTCATGAAATCAGAGACACTACGGTTGCAACACGAACAGAGCGTTATGAAGGAAAAAATTCGTGACAACGGCGAGAAGATCAAGCAGAACAAGGTTCTTCCCTACCTTGTCGGCAATGTTGTCGAGGTAATCCTGTCCTGTTCCATCCTCCCTCTACTTCATCCTTCTCCCCTCCCAGATCCTCGATGTCGACCCCGAGTCTGAGGAGGACGGTGCGAATCAAGACCTAGACTCGATGCGCAAAGGGAAATGTGCGGTAGTAAAGACGTCAACTCGACAAACCGTTTTCCTCCCACTCATTGGTCTCGTCCCGCCCGAACAACTCAAGCCTGCCGATCTCGTCGGTGTCAACAAGGATTCTTATCTCATACTGGACAAACTTCCAACCGAATTCGACTCTCGGGTAAAGGCAATGGAGGTCGATGAACGCCCCACTGAAACGTACACCGATATTGGTGGCTTGGAGAAACAGATCGAAGAACTCGTGGAAGCGATCGTGTTGCCGATGGAGCAAGCAGATAAATTCAAGACCATTGGTATTAAACCACCAAAGGGTTGCTTAATGTACGGTCCGCCTGGTAGGTCTACCTTGTCCGTGTTTTTTCTTGATATGCGAACATTTGTCTAGGTACCGGAAAGACCCTCCTTGCCCGTGCCTGTGCCGCTCAGACGAAAGCATGTTATCTCAAGCTTGCTGGCCCTTCTCTCGTGCAGATGTTTATTGGTGATGGTGCAAAGCTAGTCCGTGATGCTTTCGAACTCGCAAAAGAAAAGGCTCCAGCTATCATCTTCATTGATGAGCTCGATGCCATCGGTACGAAGCGGTTCGACTCTGAGAAAAGTGGAGACCGTGAGGTACAGCGAACCATGTTAGAGCTCCTCAACCAACTGGATGGTTTCTCGAGCGACGAACGCATAAAGGCAAGCCTCTCAGCCGTCATCCTTGGCATTGAGTTGACATTGAACTCGTGAAATGTCTAGGTTATCGCGGCTACGAATCGTATTGATATCCTCGATCCTGCCCTGCTCCGTTCTGGACGATTAGACCGCAAGATCGAGTTCCCTCTGCCAAACGAGACAGCCCGAGCTCGTATTCTCGAAATTCACTCTCGCAAGATGACCGTCAGCCCTGATGTCAACTTTGAAGAACTCGCTCGTAGTACGGACGAATTTAATGGTGCGCAACTCAAGGCGACGTGTGTGGAGGCTGGTATGATCGCTCTACGGGAGGGCGCATCGAAGTTGACCCATGAGCATTTCCTGAGTGGCATTGCAGAGGGTAAGCTTCTCCAGGTCTGGTCTTGCTGCCGTAACTCACGTGCGTTCGTGAACAGTGCAAAGTAAGAAGAAGAATGACTTGATGTACTTTGCCTAGTTGTCATTTTTACGCGCGTCTGGTATCATGTCCGTTGTACGCAATCATACATTTCCGATGGACAATACCATAACGCGGCTCCGAGGATGTGAGTACAGGCTTTCATTCAACAAACTTACGTCTGCGACTTCCATTACGCGATGTACATACACGGTGCGTCTCTACTGCCGCAGGTGACTTCATTACCGAGATGCCATCTCGAGTGCTCGTCATTCCTACCTCTGATGACCCGATGAACTTGACGTGCACCGCTAGGCAAACAACACATCTCACACCTTCAAGGCACCAGAAGCTCATGTATTTTTTTATCCTGTGGTGCGAAACTCGACAAGAAGATTTTGCGGACACGTGCTTTTCATATCGGAGGCTCATCTTGGACACCATCTCCACCACCCACACTTCTGTGTTGCTGCAGACCCCAAAATTTATTATGCCCGCGCGTGTTTCAAACGGATCTCGTTGTGATTGCCCATTTTGCATTCCGTGCGAGTATGGATTCGGTTCATAATGCTGACATGAAAAGCGTGCATGTTTCAGACATCATTTACTTTTTTTTTTTGAATGGAGAAAATAGTTGAAAATTGAAAACTGAGCATGCCCCATGATGGGGTTAAAGTTCTGCCTGAGTAGGGGTGACAGGAGCCTTGCATATCAAATAATGCATGATAATCTTGGGTAACTATGCAATAGTGCTCATATGCTGCACAAGACTAGGATTTTGTGCTAAAGGTCATCATCATGAACACTGAAAACAGTGCCAAAAAAGCATTGTTGGCTATCTTCTCATGGATTCAATAAGCCAACCCTCCAGCTGCACCACAGATCACCTAGAATGCATGCACACATTGTAAACATTTCACAGAAATTTTTGGGATCTGCAGCATCATGCTGAATGAACTGGTTGTACACCACATCTAGATTGGAGCTTAACACATACACCAGTAATTAATTACCATTCCAAAATGAGGGTATGTTTGATACTAAAGTATGCTAATGAAAACCCGAGAACATGGATGCGATCTATCGACGTGAAGTGACATTATGCAAAATTTGAAGTTAGTGTATGCGTCAACCATAGCGGGGCTGATCAGTGTGTGGCAATAAAGTCCACACACACCATTGGTTGCGCGTCTATGTGCGAGCGAAATGCGGGTGACCCGATTAAAGAGTTCACCTCTTGCTCAACGCCTGTAATTGAACGTATTCGTAATAATCTCCGCGCAGAGACAGGAGCTCGTCATGAGTGCCAGCTTCGCTGACACGACCTTCTTTAATGAAGTAACTAGAAATGTCATCGTCAGATGGTACGACGCGGCTGATACAACATACGACTCACATGCAATCAGCATTCTGGATGGTGGATAAACGGTGAGCGATAGCAATTGTTGTGCGACCCTTGGCCGCTTGGTCAAGGGCATCTTGAACGACCTTCTCTGAATTTGAATCCAATGCAGACGTGGCTTCATCCAACAGGAGAACCTTTGGATTGCGTAAAAGTGCACGAGCAATGGCGATTCGCTCTGGTGACCGTTAATCAAAGTCGAGGCGTACTTGCGGATGAGCTGCTCACGTTTCTGACCACCGGAAAGCTGCGAACCCTTGCCACCAACTTGTGTATCAAAGCCACTGTAAAGATATCAATCAATGTATCTAGTTAGTGTATCTGGACTTACTCAGGCAGGGACCGGATAAAGTCCAAAATATTTGCGTCACGGCAGGCCGCTTCAATTTCTTCTTGCGTAACCTCTGACTCGGGTTTGGTTGCCCCAAGCAAGACGTTGAAACGCACGGTGCCGGCGTACAGTGTCTACGCGGGAACAGCTTTTCAAGTCATCGGCAAGGGTAAAATAGTACATTGTACTGACTGGCTCTTGGGAAACAAGCGCGATCTGTTTCCGATACTCCTGAATGTTGAACTCGTGAATAGGTTTGCCATCAAGCAGAACTTGACCGGCTAGAGGGTCGTAGAAACGTTCGATCATTTGAATACTGCAGAAATAGTCAATGAGAATATCGACTTGTGATTTTCAACGGGACGTACGCCGTGCTTTTACCACAGCCACTGGCCCCGACGAGAGCGACGTATGTGCCAGGTTCGACTTTGAACGAAAGATCCCGCAGCACACGGATGCCAGGACGTGTCGGGTATCGGAAATGCACACTCTCAAACCGGATCTGGCCCCGAACGACCTCTCCGTCAAACGTTTTGCCTTCGGTTGACTCGGAGTCAATCTCGGGAATGGAGTCAATCAGTTTGATTATCGCGGCTCCAGCGCCGCGAGCTGAAGACACATCAGGCACAAAGGCAAAGACGTTGCCTGCTTGTATCGCTCCAAATGTTGTGCTCTACGGGAGGATGGTTAATGTCTGAAACCAGAAGAACGTTGATCACGCACCATGAGAGATACGAAGAAGGCCATTGTATTGATTTCCAAGCGGGAGACGAGCTGTGCGCCATACCAAAATACGAGGGCGATGACGTAAAAGGATATTGACTGGGAGAATGCATACAACAGATTGCTCCAAAATGCGACCTTCTCCGACCTTCTGAGAGGCTCCTCCAAACTTTTGCTGTAAAGTCTCAGACAGTCTTCCTCCCGAGTGAGGGAGGCAACCGTGCGAATGGAAGCAGCAGCTTCACATGCTAGTTGAGCCGAATTCTCGTGGGCAAATTTGTTTTGTTGGTCTTTGAGGACGACAACATGCTTTGTGATCGCTCAGAAGAAGAAAGGTCCTACTAAAACCGAACTCACCAAGCGAATATAACCGGTCGAGATAAGGAAAGGGATGCAAGCTACATTGACGTTGCCGATCATCAGCTATACTTGTAAACTGAACGAGCTCACGAACCCATGCCAACCAAAGCGGGCTTGTATGCGTAAATCAAGCCAACTATCGAGCCGCCAATGAGAGTGACGATGGCCTGTACAATACTGGATGCCCATTAACGCAGTGCAGTCAATGGAAAGGCTATACTCACGCTCCGAGCGTGATACCAGCTAAGCCATTGATCTTTTGTGGATTGTCACTCAAATTGGCGGTGAGAGAACCAGTCTACATGAACGCAGTCAGGGTTGGTTGAGTACGTCACCCAGAGTCACGACTCACGTTATTTTCATCCTTATCGAAATATTCGACTGTTGGAAGTGATATGTAACGAGTAACATGACGCGCAGAGGGGACTTACTATCTTGCCTAAGGATGGCCTTGAAACTGAGCGAGCGCAGTTTAGATGTTAAGATAGCAGCCGAGGATGCAAAGAAATAATTCTGAAAAGCGATGGCAAGCCCTGAGAGGATAGCAATGATGAAGAACCTTGGCCCGACTCAGACACGTCAACCTAGTAATGTGCCTTCTCTTACCAAAGTGCATTCCTGTTCCCGTCGTATTGCCGAATAGAAGGGTCGGGTTGAGAGAAACCAGATATGGCTTGACCTAATGGAATATGAGTGTGGTCACAAGGCGTGATCGGGGTGAGGAGACGTGCCATAAACAATACCAAAGACTGGGTAGACCATTCCGGTTACTGTTCAAGAGTTCGTTTTCTCAACACGTAGGTGCCCAAAGGAAGCAATGCTTACTGAGAGCGAACATCGAACCGACCGCATACCTCCACAACTCCTTGAGATTAAGCCGTCCGATGCGCATGAAGAGGTAGGGCAAATTGTACTTATTTTCGTCGACCTCCTTTTGTTTTCTCTCGTCGTTCCTCTTCTGAGCGAGATCGGAAGCAACGGAGTGAATGGTTTCCTTGCGACCAAGCGAAACTAGATCTTCGGCAGCCTTCTCAATGTCTTCCACTTCAGCACTCACGGCCGCGGTGCTGATGCCGTCATCGATCTCCTTCATCTCTCGAAGTTTCTGGGCATGAACAAGGCGCGAATAAGCACCATTTTTGTCAGCCAAGAGCTTCGCATGGGTGCCCTTCTCCAAAACTAGGCCCTCTCCCATGACGTAGATGCAATCAGCGTCCTTGATTGTAGACAGTCGGTGGGCGATGGTAATGGTCGTGCGACCGGCAGCAGCTTTGTCCAATGCATCCTGTACGATTCCCTCGGACTGTGTATCAAGAGCAGAAGTTGCTTCATCCAGAAGTAGAATTCGAGGATCAGACACGATGGCACGAGCGATTGCTATACGTTGCTTCTGACCACCGGACAAAAGGAAACCACGTTCACCAACCATGGTGTCGTACCCGTCGGGTAACTTGGTGATGAAACTATCTGCGTTGGCTTTGATGCATGCTTCTTTGATGAGCTTGAATTTCTCTTCCTCTGAAGAAAATTCGTAAGGGGTGTTGATTAAACCGTGTGCAACGTTGCCTCTGATGGTCGTGGCAAATAGCATGGGTTCCTGAGAGACGAGGCCAATCTGCGAGCGCAACCACTTTATGTTCAAGGTGCGGATATCCACACCGTCAAGTTTGACAGAACCGCTGAGAGGATCATAGAAGCGTTCGATAAGAGAGATTATAGTTGACTTTCCAGAGCCAGAAGCGCCAACTAAAGCTGCGGTCTGGCCAGCAGCGAAGGTGATGTTGATACCTCTGACAATGGGCACGTCCGGGCGAGAAGGATAGTTGAACTCGACATTCTCTAAGGTGATCTCGCCCACAACCTTTTCCGGTTTGAGTCCGCCTGGATCTGAAGAATCAATATCGGGAATGCGCTCGATGGTAGCATACAACTTTGCAGCAGCGCCTCGACCATTTGTGACGGCTGTGCAGCGGAGTGAGGGATGACATTGAAAGAGGGGTAGGATACTAACCTTGCATTTCAGGTGCCAACAGGGCGAGAGAGAAAGAACCAATTAAGATGGCGAGGAAGACATTTACGACATCACCTGCGGATGCTTTGGGATAAAAACGTTGAGGATATGAAGTTGAGGATGAACAGGTTACAGCTTACCGTAACCTTCGTTGATTAAGGTAGTGCCGAACTGGAAAGCTGGAAGAGTGTTAGTGATGAAGGAGGATGAAGGAGGAGGCGCGTACCGAGAGAGTAGGCGGAATATATGATAAAGAAAAAGATACCCATGACGGCGCCATGGAGTGTGGCTGATTTGGCATCGACGACAAGGGCCCGTTGGATGTGGACGTCGTAGATACTGCTCAATATCTTCTGGGTGCCGAACGCGTGTGCAGTGCGTATGGTGGAAATGACTTCCTCTGCCAGAGTACCACCAGCGGCTATGTGTTTCAGTGAAAATCTATGGGGAGATTAAGGAGAAGGAGAGGAGAGGAGAGGAGAGGATACGAACTGCGTATACTTTGAGACGAATTTGTTCATGATAGCGCCGGTAAGACCGATGCAAGGAAGGATGGAGGACATTGCAAGGGCGAGTCTCCAGCAGCGAGCATAAGCAAGGATGAAACCGGTGAGGAAAGCAGCGGTAAAGTTTACGACGAGAGCAACTTTTTCAGACATGCCTTGTTGTACGAGATCTGCGAGAAGTGCGGAGTGAGAAAGAGAAGCGAGAAGCGAGGGGAGGGACATACGGGTGTCCGTCTGAATGCGAGTTGCGACCTCACCTGCGCCGACGGTGTCGAAGTAGGAAATGTCTTGACGGAGTATTGCCTGGAGGTACTTTTCCCGAATGCGTTTGGCATTTATCTCGCCGGTGTATACCCAGATGACCATGTAGATGTATGTGCAAACAAACATACCGATCCCTAGAAGAGAATGAGTTGCTAGATGGAGGTAAGGCGTGACGACGGACCGATGCAAACGAGGTATAAAGCATCTGAACTAGCAGCACGGCGGAAGTCTGCGGCGGCTATCTGTAATTGTTGTTGAGCGGTAGCATTCTGTACGTCCTGTAGATAGGCGTTTTGGGTCAAACCAAAGGTGACGAAATCCTGGGTGAGATTTCCGAAGAGAAGACTCATGAGAGGCTGATTCGAAAGCTGTGAGTTGATGAGTGGGTGAATTGGGGGGGAGCAGATACCTGAGCAGCGCCTGCAGCAGCAGCGGCAACGATACCAATGACATCGATGAAAAGCTCAAAGGAAGTGGAATAGCTGGGATGAGTGAGTTCGCAGGAAGAGAAAGGAGGGAAGAGGGGGACAATACCGGAAGAGCTGGGTGAAGGCCACGGGAGACAAGGATTCAGGCCCAGGAGAACCGTCTGCCTTGTGGGAGGTGTCAGGCATGGGGAGCGAACACACCGGGAGTGATGTCGATCCGACTGAATTATATACCTCATTTCTCGGGACAATGTTCCGGTTCCTCGTGATGCGGATTAGTCATCGTAGGGGCACGTAATCCCATCGGCGAGTCAGTCTTGGGCAGCGCAGCCGTTGCGGTGAGTCAGTGTGATTCCGCGTGTCTACGTGTGACCCGGTGACTTGTTGCCATCCAGTGCGGATTCTTGAACCAGCGAGCCGCGGTCTAGCCTGAGAGTGTTTCAGTAGTGCTTAAAATGGACCCTCAGATCTGCTGAGCGAAGGAGTAATGTTACCGCTTGACGACTCTTGGAAGGCCTACGCGAGGCTTAGCGAACACTCTGAGTGGACCGGAGCACCCGCGTACGGCACTTGCCCTTTTATATTCTCTGCGCAGAGACGTGTGCACACCTTTCGAACCGCTGAGTCATGCACATCCCGTCGGAAGAGGGTACATACTATGTGACACTTTTGACAAGGTATATCAAAGATTAACGTCTTCTTTAAACTACATCCAAAAGAAAAAAAAAATGCTTGCTATATGCCAAATTGCCAAGGGTATGATGCTATGTGGTTTGGGAGATCGGTATGTAAGAAGTATAATTACGCATTGCTAATTGGGACATTGCCAGAACCGTCATACGAGAATCCTGTACGATACGTTAGATATTGTCAAAACCAGTGTCGCTGACAGCATCATACCGGCAAATTGTGCTTGGACTGTCGAAGACAACTGTGAGCCGTCAACATAGCTATCAATCGGTGCTTCTGTGGTAAAAACGGTATCAAAGTTGGACACGTCCTGTATAACAAATAATGAATCATCAGCCCCTCAGCCCGTAACCTCGGTACCACAAGAACGTACAACCGGACTGGAAACACTTGGTTTGAAGGGAGGTTGTATCTTCTTCTGCAAAAGCTTCTTGAAATCAATGTGCTTCTCGAAAAAGGAATGCTTCTTGATCTCCTCAGCGCCGTTGACACCGAGACGCCGCGTGGGGTCGCGATCAAGAAGGCTGGTCAGGATGCTTCTGGCTTCCGCACCGAATTCAGGTCCAAAGACCAAGGGATCATTGAGAATCTTGTGATACATCTTATCGGTAACCTCTGGATGAGTTGGTGCGAGCGGTTCAGATCCATCTCGGAACACCTAGTAACTGCGCACCATCATAAAATGGAGGGAGCCCCGAAAGCATCTCGTAAAGTAGAACTCCCAGTGTCCACCAATCGATCACCTTATCTACGAAAAGTGAGAGTCACGACGAGAGTAGGGGAATAAATGTCGGAAGATCTCAACTGTAGCCTTGACCGTTGAGAATCTCGGGAGCAAGGTACTCGGGCGTGCCACAAAAGGTGTTTGTTGTGTCGGAATCTTTCATGTTGAGCTTGCAAAGACCAAAGTCACAAAGGGCAATATGACCAGTGTAGTCCAAAAGAATGTTCTCTGGTTTCAAATCACTGTAGACACTCTAAGGAACATATCCAAGAGTGAGTACGGTTAACACACCGATACACGACATCAAGCTCGTGGAGATGCTCCAGAGCAAGAAGTAGCTCAGCGCTGTAAAAACGAGACCGTTCTTCATTGAAGCGTTGCTCACGTTGCAGATGATGGAACAGCTCTCCGCCGTTGACAAAGCTGAATGGACGGATGGATTCTCGTGTTGATGTGAAAGGACAGAATTGCACTCACGCAAGGACCAAGTACAGTTTCTGCTCCGATTGGAAGCTAAACTTGAGGGGAACAATAAAAGGATTGTTGATCCGCGCAAGGACGAGTCGTTCAGCTAGTGTGTGTGTTATTTCTTTCCTGTCGACGATGTGCGCTTTTCTGATAGTCTTTAAAGCGTATATCCGCATGGTGTCACGCTTCCTGACTTGCATGACCTAAGGGGGAATTGAGTATAGGACGAGTGAATGATCCGAAACAAGGAATTACCTTTCCAAAGCTTCCCTTTCCGATGACGGTGATCAGCTCGAAGTCATCGATAGTCAATGATTGGCCCTAAAAAAGATTGGAGATTATGAAGGTGACATAAATTGTTGAACGCTCACGGAGCTCGGCTGATATGCAACGCCAATTTGAATCTTCCCGTTTGCGCCCGAGAGATCGTACCACTGATCCTGGCCAACAGTGCCAACGTTATCAAAGTCTGGGGTGAATTTGATGCCACCCATGAAGAGGTCATTACCCATATCGTCTGCTAAGCCGTCATTGGCAACTTTTGGTTTCTCAGCACGAAGGTAACACTGAATGGATATTTCAGAGTTGCGGGAGACGTCACTAGTGGAGTGATGAATGGAAAGGGTGGGGGAAGGAGGAGGAGAACTTACAACTGTGCTTGGTACATGTAGAGCGGCTTCTCGAGGTCGCCGCCCAAGGGAGTGATCAACACCTGGTTTACATCGAACTCCATGACGAGATAGGGAAGCCACCAGCACTGGGTGCGTTGTATGCTGTCTCTAGCACTGTGACGCTTTGCGATGCGTTTCTGCATGACGCTGGAAGGAGAGACGGAGGCGGCGACCTTTGCTTGTTGGGTGGACAAGGCAACTTGGACGGCGGGGGGGAGAGGAGTGGTGGGGGGGAGGGCGAGGCCTTCAGCCCAAAGGACGCGAATAGTCAAGAGGCCAGTGCGTGAGGTGGGTTTGCCATCCGGGTTTGCTGGGGTAGGAGTTGTTGAGCGAAGTGGCTCATCAGTGCCTGCAGAGAGAGTAGCAGAGGAGGCCTTTTTCGTGAGTTTACCGAGACCTTTGAGCATGATGTGGATAAGAATGAAGAAGAGACCGTCGTGATTTTTTTCGGGGACAGATCACGTGGTAATATCCAGATAATAATAGGATTGTCCGGTAAACCAGGCTTGCATGCGTATCGCTCATCGTTGGGCATTGTACGGGCATCTCGTAACAGCAATTGAAGCGAGCGAGCATCCGTTGTCAAAGCAAGGGGGGAAAAAGTTGACAAGAGGGAGATTCGAACTCCCGCCTCCATTCGGAGATGAGAAACCTGCCTTTGCAGGCCAGCTTTTGGGCAAGCTTGAGTCACACGCCTTGGACCGCTCGGCCATCTTGCCGTTCAGTTGCGTAGAGGAAGAGCACCACTAATCATTCAAGCTTTGAACGATGGCACACATCATCCACTCCCACTACGATCCCGTAGACCGAGAAAGGCTTGAACACGAGACGGGCCAACGAATCAACGACCAGTCCGATCCATGGCAAACCGAATCCTCGTTTTCTGCACAGCGACGCATCCGCACAGCTCCCACCTTTGTTCCTGCAACCGTCTCCTATGACGAGTGGGGGGTCCCATCACACACATCCTCCCCCACACCTGCAGATCATACCTCGTCTTCATTATCGTCTGCAGAATGGTATCGCTCTCTGATTACTGCATCCATTTCGCACGAGCTCTCTCCACCGAGACCCTCGAGTGCATCCAGTTCAAGCTGTCAAGATGCAGGACCGTCCAATTCGAAGAAGCCCCACCGAGAGAGGACGACAAAGAACAATTGGTTCATCAGCGAGGCGTTGCGCTCGGAACCATCTACCAAGCCGAGCTCGCCAGCGCCATCCTTGGCGGACTTGCTCGCGCGTGATCCCCCGCCATTACCTTCACGGGGCCACTTCAAACCCCCTGTCTGGTTGCATCTCGGCCCGTCGAACAGAGGGTTCGGCATGTTGCAGCGGAGCGGGTGGAATGAAGGCGAGGGATTGGGTGCACATGTCATACGGTCGGTCGCCCGTGCGAGGGACATCGACACTCCCCCATCATCGTCTCTCAGGGTGGAGAAGGACATCCAGACGACGCAAGAGGTGACTGATTCCTCCCTATCGGACTCAGAGGCATCTGAGGAAGCGCTGGAGCATTCTGATGTCACCGCGGGATTGATGCAAACACAAGTCACTGAAGAAGCGTTTGCGTCCCATACGCAGAGGTCATTACTGACCCCTTTACCGACCATTCTAAAGGCAGATCGCTTGGGTATCGGTCTGAAAGCGAAGACTGAAGGCCCATACAAGCAGTCCAAAAAACGTGTTACACATAGCGCGATTGCCCTGGCTGCTCATATCAGGTCTGCGGAGGAAATGCGCAGAAAGAAGGCGGAAGTCGGGAAAGGGAGGCGGGGATTTTCCAAGGTTCACAAGAGAGACGAGGATGCGCGGATATCAATGTTGGCATACCTTAATGAGTGAGACTGTTAAACTTCATATAATGTTACACGATCGGTTAATCAAGATTGCATACATCATTTTCCATGGGTCTTGGTAAATCTACATTGTCGAGATAGTGCACCTTCCGTCATCTATGCATGTAGCTGCTACAATGTTTGATCGGTAAGAGGATACAGGTAACCGATGCCACTCATTTAAAAAGTATCACGGAAGAACAGGCTCTCCCCAAACATCCTTGGCTGGGTCACAGCAAACGTCATGAACATACATCCTGAGCCATTGAACCATCTCCTTGTTAATTTGGTGACAATGTGTCACATCGATCGAGATCAACCGACGAGGGGCAGGTATCGGACTACAGCGTCCTGCAGTAAGGGCATGGACGTGTGCAGAAGCCGACGCGCATGATATAGCACGCAGTGCTGCCGTGGAAGCAGAAGATAGCTGTGGAGCTCTGCCGGAGAGGCGAGATTCCACCAGGCTGCGTAGCGAGTCCCATTCCACGCTTGTACATCCGTCGAGGCTCAAGTGCTCCAATTTAGGGCAGACCCAGGGATGCGAAGTAGGCGGCGCGGACAAGCTCTACATCGTTCATTTAGTCGATTGGAATCCAAGACAACGGAGAGCTTACTCTGGGGAGGAAACTCGACACATCCTCAATATCAATCAGCTCAAGTGTCGTGAGTGACATCAGTCGCTTCAGCAACGTTGTGAACTTGGATTCATTGAAAAAGCAGGACTCGATGCGCAAATGACGAAGAGGAAGTGATGTGAGGGACTGCTGTCTGAGATATTCAAGAATGGGTGTCAAATTGTCGAGATAGCAGAATTCGAGTGATTGTAGTGCTGGGAACAATATGTGACTCAGAAGCATCCGGACGCGCAAGTTGCCGGAATAGTAGAAAGAGGCTTTGGTAAGCCTTGGTAGCTTAACAAGCTTGTTGGACATAAACTCCGACTCCGAATGTATGGAAGCCTCCGGATCCGTGTCCGACATGTTGCGAAGAGCAAGTTCTTCAAGGTGCGGACAACCACGGAGCATCTCGAGGAGCTTGTCAATAGATGGAGAGAAACCATTCCAGTATCCGCCCAATTGTAGGACGTGCAACCCAGACACGATCCGCCTATCCCAGCCAAAGTTGAACGAGGTGAATGAACACGAGCGGAGATGCGGGGTGTGGCCATTAAAAAGTGGGAGACAGGGTGAGGAATAGTGATCCTCCTGCATGGAATGAAAGATACATATCGACAACGTTTCCAGAAGGGGGGCATCTTCTTTACAGCGCATAAGTGCAGCATGTGCCTGGGGTCTATTGGGAACACTGAGACGGAAAGACCTCGCACGCCAGAGGGAAGGCCGAAGCAGATCCATTGCGCGAATGACATTCTCCATTACACCCGTCGCATTTTGTACGCGAGGGGTGAAATTGACAGTAATGTCGAGAGGGACAGATTTGGATCGAGTCAACTTCCGGCGGGCCTTGTGAAGAGAGTCATGAGGGCTGATGCAGATGTTGGCCCATAACTCTGGAGAGTTGATGACAACGTCTCTCCAGTAGCGACACACGAGCATTAAACTGGATACAAGTAACGAATCTTGGTCGCCGGATTGGCAAACTCCGGTAACGAATATGGAAGAGAGAAGTTCCTCGGGAAGACAGTAGATGGGGGATTGCGAGCGAACTGCTTGTTCGAGATGCGACACAAGTTCTTGACGTTGACTGAGCAGGGAAGCCATCTGGGTGTCCAGCGAGGTAAGTGCATCCCTCAAAGTCGAAGCTTGAGAATCGCAAGACATTGCGAGCCTGCAGATGGGGTTCGAACGGGATGGCGAACTGTTCGGAAGACCAGGACGGGCGAGAGAGGAAGGCTTGATTGAGTCAGAGAGGGGGGAGATGAAGATGGGTCCGGAGAGAAAGTGGACGTCATCGTAGGGTGGGGGAGGGGAGCTGGAAGCAGATGAGACTGGGGATGGGGAGGTAGGGACATCGGCGAGCTTTGAATCGTGACGGTGGGTAGGAAGAGTACAATCGTCGGAAGAGCCCTGCATGGTGATGTGGTAGCAGGATGATCGAATGGAGGTGCAGAACATATAAGCGGACGAGAGGGAGCACAGGGTCGTTTAAATGATTGGGTTGTTGTAGGGCGTGGAGAGCGGCTGTCAAACCGGAGATGGGGATGAATCAGACGGACTCTGTCCGTCAAGTAAGAAAAGAGATGGATTGAACAAGGGAAAGGAATGAGACAAACCTGCCCTGTTAGTGGACGTGGACTAGGATAAGATGAGGAGTGCTCGGGGAATCCGGTGCGGGTGGTTGCTCTGATTATGGCACGGATAAGAATGTACCTGCGGAATATGAGATGTGGTGCTCGACGAGGAGCACGAGGCCGGGCGCATGTCGTGATGTGTTACCCCAGGAGGCGATTTGGGCAGCAACGTGTAATGGCAAAATAGCATCTCGAACACGTGATTTGGGCAGCAACGTGTAATGGCAAAATAGCATCTCGAACACGAGGACCGACAATGAGGCAGCCATGTCTTCTGTTAAAGTTGGGTTGAGTCGACTCCAACTACTCCGGTGACAACTCTGGGGTAGTGCGACTTGTTGGGACTTCAGCTTCAGCAACTTTAATGGAGCACTGTGCCCTTGTCAGACTCTCGTCCTGGTATTTGCTGAGTCGGAGTGGAAAGACTTAACACTGACTGGCAGCGAAGTCGAGTGAGGGTCGGATGTGAGCTCAGGAGCTCAGATAGAGGTCAGAGAACGGAAGAGGAGTTGAACTTAAGTTGATATTCGAACTGAGGTACTCTAGCATCTGCAAAAATGACATTTGCTACAGTGTGCTATGTAGCATATATAGTGGCTGTACCCCCGGTAGGCTTCCCCCGAATACCTAGGCTACATACCTTCGCACAGCAGCTATATAGCGCTACCATAGCGGGCATTTTTGTACACAACGGTTCAGTACCTACCGCACAATAGATCAGTACCGTACCACACAACAATATATGTACTTCGGATAGCAAAATTTTCAGCACAGGCCACTCAATAACGTGTGACATAGCCAACAAAATTCTATAGCAATCCGAGACCGACAATGTAGCCTACTCTGACACACTACAATTCCATATCGTCCATTTCCACATCGCCCATTTCCACATCTGGCAATTCACCCTCGTCATCCACCTCCGAGCTGGCTTCCTGACGCACTACAATTCCATATCGTCCATGTTACGATTTCCCCTATTCTTACTCCTTTTACGGGAACCCCTAACTTCGGTCTACAACGTCGCCCTCGGCATACTCCTTCGGATCCTCCTCGCGCTCCTCGTGCTGTACCCGCTGAGTACAGCCTTCCTCCGCTCCTTCCGACTCGTTCCTTAAGCACGCCTCGTGATCATCACGTGCTCACCTCGAGGCTTCCCTTTAGCATTGCCTTGCTGCGGCTTCCATTCCAGCATCGCCTTGCTGCGGCTTCCTTTCACAGCCTCACACCACAAGTTCCCTGTTACGTGTGTACTTGGGTAAGCACGCACGTAGCCCTGGTGAGGTCGAGGACGAGGGAGTCCTTGGCCGATGCCGTCGAGGGTGTACGCGAAGACGTAGACTGCACACGGAGAGTGCCAGCCAAGGGATCGTATACCGGGTCGAGCGCGGAATCAGCAAAGGGGACTAGGATTGCAGGGAGTACTGGGGCTAGATCTTAGGAACTAGGGGTAGGTCCAAGGAACTAGGAGTAAACCCAGGGAGATCAAGAATAGGGAACATGGTACGTGCTACTAAGGTTTATATAGCGTAGGGTAAGGGGCACGGACCATGTCAAGAAAGGAAGAAAGAGAACAGCACCAGTCAAGGGCTGTGTGGAATGAGGACAGCACCGGTCATGGGCTGTGCGAAGGAAAGTCATAGAATACGAGAGAAACGGAGAGAAGAGACTAAGAAAGGAAAGCACAGGAAGTAGGCTGTGCGAGAAGAGAAGCCGAGGCTATGCGTGTGAGAGCATAGGGCTAAGGGTATTCTATGAAAGGAAGAGAAGATCAAAGAAGCGAAGGAAAAGGGGGCGGACTCAATAGTGAGTCAGAGACAGGGGCGATGACTCATGTTGAGTGAGTCAATGGGAGCCGGAAGGCGAGGGCGATATAGGAGGGCTCGGGTTAGGCCGAGGAAATGCACGAGGAGGGAACGAGGCGTGCATGAGGCGGAGATCGAGAGACGGGGATCTAGGGATGACCGTGAGGTCCAAGGGAACAGGGGAGGACCATGGGTATGGTCCGGACATGAGGACAAGGAGAGGACCGAGGATAAGGTCCGGAGTGGGAATAAGGGTGACTCGGGTAAGCATGAGGGGAACTCGTGGTGTGAGGCTGTGAAAGGAAGCCGTAGCAAGGCGATGCTGGAATGGAAGCCGCAGCAAGGCAGTGCTAAAGGGAAGCCTCGAGGTGAGCATGTGATGATCACGAG